>VCRD01000158.1:30740-46130 GCA_006783055.1 Trinorchestia longiramus
AAAGGAAAGGTTATGGCCACTGTCTTCTGGGATGCAGAGAGGATCTTGTTAGTTGATTTCCTCGAGAACAAGAAAACTATTACAGCTGTTTATTATGAAGAGATTTTGAGAAAATTGTCCAAGAAAATCGCAGAAAACGCACTGGGAAGCTGCATCGGCGCGTCCTCTTCCACCACGACAATGCACCCGCGCACAGCGCTCGGCAGACCAGCGCTGTGCTACGCGAATTTCGATGGGAAATCATTCGACATCCACCTTATAGCCCCGACTTAGCCCCATCCGACTTCTTTTTATTTCCAAACCTGAAAAAGTCATTGAAAGGTACCCAGTTTCCATCAGATAAAGCAGTAAAAAGGGCTGCCATGACATGGTTTAAATCGCATGACTCTCAGTTTTACACAGATGGACTTACAGGCTGGTATCAGCTTTTGCAGAAATGTATTGACCTAGATGGAGCATATGTTGAAAAATAAACATTATGACTTTGACCGTTTTTTCAAACTGTCCTTTTTCCACGAACTTTTTCTTTCTATTCTTTTGAAGAATTGACAAAAAGTCTATTTGTTACGCTACCATAACAATAATATCATATCACTTATTACCATTATAAGATTTCTAGTTCATAAACAGTAGCAAAAAATAGGAATAATATCAACGGTAATGCAGTGGCCTCAAAAATGTTAAAGGGTATTTGTAGTGAACCGCTGGCTCACACTACAAACTCCGTCTCGAAGCAATAGCATACTGCAAGCTGCCACGGCAGAACGAGCGAATTAGCGAGCAGCCCGAAATCTCAATGCAGGTACATGAGACTCGATCTCGTCGAGTATGGCCAATCGAAAGCCAGAATGTAATATTGGAGAGGGTACCAGGGTGTCATCTTTCATTCTCTTTATCCGGTACAGAGCCTTCACACAAACTGTCGAAACTTCTCCATAAGTCGTTCATCAGCATAGTGGGGGTGGTTAGCGTACCAAAAGATGCCCTTGATCTCGTTCAGACTGACGTATGGGGCCGCATCATCGCTCACGCTAGCCAGGTGGCAGATACCCAAATAGACACACTTAGCGATTGAAGTCAAAGATAACGTACTTCCACGAGAAAACTACCACCCCGGATCTACGTGCTCTTAGCTGGTCTACCTCCCAGCTTACAGCACAGATCAGGGTGAGTTTTGATGACATACATGTACGTCAGTGATGAACCATCCACGGCTTTGATATTAAAAAATAGTTTGAACTCAGTAAGTAGCGACACCATGGAGACTTCCGCAGTGTGACTGACTCTCCCATCTTCAACTGGGACCATCAGCTATCTCAGTCTTAAAGTTACAAATTTATACGGTTCCAAAGTTATAGCATGGGTCTCTGGTGGTCCGACCGCAGCACTTCAACTAGCAGAGAAATTGCAATGGCAGCTGGGTTATCAGCTCTTGGTTGGGTTCTCCAGATTCAGGTTCCACACGTAAAAGCCAGGTTATCATTGTCTGTGGCGCAATTTCAGAAGATTCCATTGAGAGTTATAGAGAAATTTCCTTCGCACGTCAAGTGGATATCTCTGCCTTCAATAAGGGGATCCCTGCTGCCGGGCACTGTTTCGCATGAATATAGCATCATGAGCCCAAGGATCAAGCAAGTTTGTACGCTTGACTAGATCGTAGGTTAGAGCGCCAGTCCGATTACACCATTTTAACAGCCCCCTTTCCCTGACCCTGAGGTTCCCTCAGCCATCCCTTGACACAAGTAACTTATAAAACTGTCCGAACGAGACTAGTTCTTCGCAGAGTTTTGTTCATTATGGAGGGTGATCAAAGGAAATCAAATCGGGATCCAGGTAAATCGCCAATTTGTTCAATGCCACCCCTATTAGTCAGGTCCCTCAGCGCAAGCTCGCCTGATATTGTTGAACATGGGTTAGTATGGCTCTGCACTTCAAATAGCTTTTACAAAAGCACCCTCCCCTTACGACAGGGACTGGGTGGTACGTGAAAAGCATGATAGCAAAGTACTTTAGAAATACTAAAATAACGCGAGAAAAGAACGTTGGAAATAGATTGCACCATGAATACCTGAAATGACCTACGACCGCGGGCTGAAAGAAGTTTGATGCGTTTTGTTAAAAGACTAAAGCAACGTTGAGCAAATTTGAAGACCTAACGACAATTATTCTGAATAAGCCACGAGGGCAAGCGTAACTCATTCGTGTACCAATAAAATTGTCGAAGCCTTATTGGCCCACTAATCCATACTTATTGCATCAGTAAAAATTAAGTTTACAAGTCTGTCGATCATCGTATAATCAAGAAATTAATAATATTATTATTAACTTGTAATTCAATAGAATAACAAGATATTATGAAGTACAAGCAACAATATAAGCACAAGTAATAAAAGAGTGGAAAATTATTACTTCTAATGATTCATGGACAACTATACACACCACATAAAAACGAGGCTAATCAAACATAGCGGGTCAATACGAAACAGGGTATCAAGGGTTTGACTAGAAGCCATTCAATATCCAACTAGGATGCAGGCTGTCCAACAAGCCACAAACAGCCTAACCATGAGGTTGTGATTTTCACTGAAGTAGAAATTAATATTATATATATGCACACTGAACAGTCTTTACTTGTATGCATGCAACATGGAGATGGCAGTGCGAACAACTCTTCAGTTACCGCTATTTACGCAAGGGATATTTAGCATCAATACCATGTAATGGTAAAACAAAAATATTCATGAGCCAAAAATATGTACACACTGATACACAAACAGATACTTTCATGAAAACCAACTCGTTCTAAAATACAGAAATTTTCTCTAATAACAACTCCGGCATTCATGAGAGCTTCAAGGAAGAAAATGCATTGCATAGATAAAACCTTAAGTAAATAATTAAAGAGAAAATGATGAAAGAACAAGCATAGTGCACGAGATCCGCCTCGCTACGTGCAAAACACTGGCCCAGCTGATGGTGAACCGATACTCCATCTAGCATCAGCTTCTCGAAGCACGATTTGTATCTCAAAGTTTCACTCTCATCTCAAGCAAACAAATGATCAAATCGTGACTCTTATCTCAGAAACCTCGTATGCCAGGTTGGTCGTTTTTCAAGGCTACTACTTATTTTTTTATAATTTTGTTTCCCGTTCATAAAAACGATTTATTTCAATGCATTTGTAATGGAGTTAGAATCTGAGACAGTGGACCGGTGCATGGAAGTAGGGCGCGCCATTTTTACTTCTGAGGCACTCGCTCACAAGAACGAACACGGCAACATGTCTTTTTCCATAAATCGACATTGGCCATTCACTCCCTAGCAGATGAGGAGAGAATGCCAGTCCAGTCGAATTTTTTGCTATATTGATTATCAGTCCAAACGATGTGCTGATTTTCTCCTATCCTTGCGTAATGGACTAACCACTTCTCATTAACCAAGGCACGTACAAATTAGATATAAGGCGTGCTGCAGATCTAAAAAAACAATTTCACGTCCACATACATTTGAAAACTACTTTCATTGACGTTCTGAGGTTGTGAAGGATTGAAATCACCTCTGAAGGCGTGAAGACGTATATGGTCGTCTTCCTAGCCCGGCTGAAGACGGACCTGTTCTTTAGAGACTTGAAGGTCAATCCAAATTCGGTCAACAATTTGTATGGTGAAACCCAGGCCAGGCCTAGCAGTCATGTAAATGTGAGCAAAATTACTGAATTCTTCAGCCAAATGTTCAGCTCACCATTAATCGTATTCGGTGCAGCACTACCGTAAAATTTTTCTATATAGTCCCAGATTTGTCCAATACATCCTCAACATCGAAATGTAGTACGGTATAATATTTTCTACTTTCACGGCTGTCAAGTTTTTTCAACTGAAAACATTGTAAATCAATTTTTGTCGTTTTTCTCTCATTTTTTCGAATACATTCGTTCGAAATTCACGCCACTGCCAGGCAATGAACCCTAGTCCAGCACCTTGGCCCTAGTGAATTCAGGTTCTGCCTTGAAGATGATGCAGCAAGACGGTAGCTCTTGCTTGTATCTTCCTGTGACGCAATGCTTTGCTTACCTCCCTTTCTTCTTTAGCGAGAATGCAAGATCAGCCCCTAATCATCATTGAGTGCAAGTATAAACGAACAACACTAACATATTTTCAGTATGCAACAGTTCCGCCCAAAACTTGAGCTATTTCTGAACACAATTATTCACAATTAAAGTACACCACAGCATGTTTTTTCGTACCGTGCTCCAATCTAAGCATGCCACGACTTATTTAGCCTCACTCAAAAGCTTCTACAATGCACATCTGAAAGCACACAAAAAGGTTTACACGACGTAGTTGGCAATGAGAGATAGTTGTATGCTTAGTCGTATTTTAGTTTTACCGGATGTCAGTGCTTTAACGATTGCTTGACTGCTCCCAAGCATTTTCGGCAACTCTACCCTTCGATGAAAAGATATAGTGACAAGGTAGATCGATTATATTGTTACAAATAGTATCCAGGTCTAGTATTATTGTTCAGATAGTACCGATGTATACTAATGTAATAGCAAGATACTGATTATACTGATACTAATAAATATACACTACTGATATAGATTACCAATAGCTCACACACGGTAACAGCGAGAAAGGGAGCACTTACAAACAGAGGAGGCGGAGTCATGCAGGCCTAGTGCAGCGAGGACACGTTTGATGTCGTGCAGGAGGAGCTGAGAGGGCCGTGATGCAGGAGCCCTGGAGAGGCAGAACAGGGCATGGTAGGCACGTGTCAGTAACACGGTCTCCTGTACGATGTTCGACCGCAACTCGCCCACGCACTCGGCACTGAAGTGGCATAGCTGTAATACACAAGCGCTTCAGTTCCCCGACCGATGATGCAAAAATTTTGGATTTCAATTGGCCTCATTAATAGCTGGCAATGACGAGTATCTTAATGTGAGCACAACACAAAGAGAACATGGAAAATTACCTGTGAATTTGTGGCTCACAACCGAGTCATCTGTAACGAAGTAGTTATACGATGTAGAATACGTAAACGAAATCATTGGAATATTTCACAAACACTTCATGACAGACGAACTCAAATGTGATTTTTTATTATATATGTATAGGGGTTTTAAGATTTTACACTGGCCTTCCAGCATTGTACTTTTCGTTCGTCGTTTCGTTTCCGCACGAAAGTAGCACAAGTCATATGCTAAATTATCGCAATTTAAAAACAGAGAGATATCAAAGAATCAAACATAAGCAAGATATTTGAGCTGTTACTTATGAACATCACACACACGACGTCCTACAGCGCGTCATCAACGTACACCAACTGAGTCGGTAGACTTCGCTTTTAACACAATTTTAAGCCTAATATTACAATACTCCTACATTATTAAAAGCTAGTAGAAGTAAATTATGAACTCGCGTTCCATCAATAAAAAAGCCTAACAGACACACATTTGAGAGGTAATAAACTTTTGAATTTTGGAGTCACAATTCATTTCTGACGAGAAAGTTTCTTGTATAAACAAAACACGATTTAATTCACTCTATTTTGTGATATTTTAAGTTTCATTCGTAATACTTTTTATCTGTCTAGATTCAATTACCAAATAATGATGTAACTAAATACATTTTTAACTTTGATAAAGATATCCCTTACTGAAACAAAGACCTTTTTCTAACTATCGTTGCATTCGCATTGATACCATGCAAAATGTTTAGCAGCACTGCAACACTCATTTAGGAATAGAATAAGGCAATAGGAACGAGCTGTTTGGCCCATTCTTGGTTCAATACCAAAGTCCCATGCCGTATACAGAATTCCCATGCCGTATACCGAAGTCCCATGCCGTAATACCGAAGTCCCATGCCGTATAAATACCGAAGTCCCATGCCGTAAATACCGGAGTCCCATGCCGTTAAATACCGAAGTCCCATGCCGTAACACACGGTAACACGTAACACACGTAACACACACAGCTCTCAGTGCACATCACGTCACTAAAATAATGTCCTAGCAGCCTCAAAATGGCTTTAAAGTTTGAATTAATTTTTTTTCTCTAATATAGTAATGAACATCGTGAGGCTGGAGAGCATTTGCTTTGTAAAAATCACAGAGCAGGCTTATTATCATAAATATTAGCCGGAGCCTGTATCGGAATTTCATTCATTAGGGTGAAAATTATGACTGAACTTGATAAATGGATCATGCTAATTTACAGCTATCGCACTTTTTTAAAGTTAAAAGCTAATGCAAATCATTACACAATTTTTTACTTGCGTCAATTGCAATACGGCTTGCTGCAACACGAGCAGGTCTCGGCAGAGCTGGAATCGAGACGAGGCAAGATGGTGCAAAGCCGCGGAGACGAGAGAGCACCACAGCTGGCAGCGAGGGGAAGATTTGGAGTCAGAGGACAGCCCCCCACTACACCCACAGTCCAGCTTCAGAGCCTGAAGAACGCAGCGTAACCCCACCGTGAAGCCCGGCACTGCACTCACTGCAGTGCTGAGCATGGCCGCCACCTCGTCTCCATTCACCACCTGAGATGCGCGAAATACAACGTATTTCGTACTTTTTTCCTCTAGAAACCTCGGGTTCATTTTGTGAAAAGCCCGGGTACCAATAAAGACGTAAATCTACGCATATTGCAGAGGCTATGTGTATTATTTGTAATACCTACTATTACTCAGAGGAGAGTACAGTGAAAGCTCGAGATACGAACAGCTCTGTATAGGAGATATTCAAGATACGAAGAGAGTATGAGCGAAAAATTCTGTTCTAAATACGATCATTGGCTCACGTAACGAGCCACGAGCCAGGCTGTAGGTATACGTGACGCGCGTTTCCTGATCCGCCTCGACCAAGATTCACTCTCTGTGTTTCCCGATCCAGCTCAGTGCTGGAAAAATTAAATTCGTATCTCGAGGTTCCACTGTACTATATTTATACTTTTCTGAATCAACTACATTAAGTTCCTTCTGTGTGTACAAGCTGGCTTTCGCCTATACGATACGTTTTCTGCACCATCCTCAATACCGTGAAGCTTCATAAACACAGAGAAGCTCCTTGAACCTTCATCGTTTCCAATCTTCAGAGGGCGTCTTAATTAAAGAATGGTCGTTCAATCCACTGTGGTGACCCTCCAATACAAAAATGACTAAATAATAATGGATATCACAAAGCACAAACAACGCTCACCAATGGAAAAACAATTCAACCTCATTTCAATAATACCATAAGTAATGCAACAGTAATCTCATAAATCATCGTCACTTTGCGGTCGCTATTTTCAAAAAGTGAAACGTTGCTTCTTCCAACAACCATGCTCCGTTGTCTTCGCGAAATCGAGTCAACAATCAAAGCCAGTCGTGAGTTGTGGCGATTTTTCTGAGACATGAGCGAAGTATTGCTTGCTTAATACTGTGGTATAGAATGTCAAAGCAGTTGTTTATCCACGGTCGCAGATGACAGCGGCGATCCATCACCAGCAAGTACATTGATCACCAACCTGAGTGAGGAGAGAAGCAGCCACGTCTTCAGCCACCACTTCAGGGTGGTTGTGATGGGCCATATCGAGTACAAAGGCGGCCGCCACTTCGCTGTCCATAAGGCTGTGCACTAGGGCCACACACCGCAGAACGCCTGCTACACTCGCAGCAACTGTGGCATCACCGCACAGCACTGACGAGGCACCGTAATGCAACACAACCTGTAACGCACGTCAAGATAAAAAACTCACCAATGTAAGAAAATCTATTTTGGTCTCTATATGCAATACTGGTCAAAATTATCAGGATGAGAACTTTTACTTTTACAGCATGTTCATTGTAAAAAAGTAAAAAAAAACAATACCAATTATGAAACCTATAAACTAGATTCAATAAATGTTAGTACATAGATTACTTACTATAAAACCAATAAATAGCAACAATATTTAATATTTAGTATGTGACCCTTTTGCTTCAATCACAGCCTTCATTTATTCAGGCATTGAATTTACCAATTTTTTAACGTTTCTATTGAAACTTTTCGCCAAGTAGCTTACAACTGTTCCCACAGTGTATCTTCTGCACGATGTACATGCGATGAAAGTAAAAATTATCTTATCCTAATACACTTGATCAGTATTGTGGACAATTTTTAAGAATTCTAAGAAACTGTCTAAGAATCATCTAAGAATTTTACTTCCTACACCTATACAATGGATTTCAAAAGTACTTGGTACAACATGTTATGGTTGGTTTCAAATGAAATATTGTACATATATTCTAACAAACATTATCGATCAATGCACAGAAGGAAATTGAAAATCATTGTTCCCAAAAAATGTTTACTAACAATATTATGAAACCGACCCGTGCAAAATTATTTGTTACAACATACAATTATCACGATTAAGCAAGAATTTAACGTCTATGTTCTTTCATTTTGATGTGACTATATTTAACCAATCACAGCATTACACGATTGTTTACCGTGTATTGTTGAGTGTGGTGATAGCGTGTGGCAGTGCTAAACTTTAAATATGGTGAAAACCAAATAATTGTCAGATGATGTCCGAAAAATGATTACTGAGCGACACACAAAAAAAGCATGGGATACCGTTGGATTGTTCAAGATCTTAACTTTGTTATAAGCAGCGTTGAAGCTATTATTATTCAGTGAAAAAGTTGTGAAACTACAGCGAACGTCCAACGAAGTGGTCGACCACGCAAACCGACAGAGACTGCTTTTCAATGTATTGCCTAAAGTGTCATGAAAAACCCCTTTTTGACTCGTGACAAAGTTCAAAATGACCTTAGGGATGTCGGAATTGAATTAAGTAACGATACAATTAAGAGATCATTACGCCGTACAGGACTAAATTCGAGGTCAACTAGAAAGACTTCGTTATTGAAACGCATACACATGAAAAAATCGAATTAAAATTTGCAAAAAAGTATGAAAATGAATCAAGATTTTTCTGGAAAAAAGTAATCTGGTGGATGTAACTTAAATAGAATTTTTTGGAAGGAACATGCATATCTGTGTATGGAGGAAAAAATGACATAATACGAGCCACAGAACACCATACTTTGAGTCAAAAATATGGTGGTGGAAGTGTGATGATTTGGGGTTGTTTTTTGCATTATGAGGTCTGAAAAATGAAAATAATTGAGAGAACAATGAATTCATCAAATTTTCTAGATATTTTGTCAAAGCATCTTTCGAAAAGTGCGGAATCGCTGCAACATGGCCGTGATTTCATATTTCAATAGGACAATGATCTAAAACACACTTAAGAAGAACACAAAAATGGTTCAAGGATAAGAAGATTGGTGTTTTGGAATGGCCTAGTAAGTCTCCATATCTGAATCGTGTAGAAAATCTATGGAAACAATTGAAGTTCCAGGTGCATGCAAAAAATCTTAAAAATATCAAAGAATCAAAGAAGATATGTAAAGAAGAATTCCATGCAAAATGCTTCTTGAAAGTTACGGAAGAAGAGTGAAGGCTGTTTTGGAAAAAAGGCTATGCAACCAAATATTACATCAACGTACCAAATATCTTAGCATGTGTTCATTTCATAATTTTGTTGGTAAATTTTTGGGAACAATGTTTTTCATTTCCTTCTGTGAATTGGTTAATGTTCGTTAGAATGTACGTACAAAATCTCATTTGAAATTAACCATTATTTTTTGAGAAAGAATAAAAAACATGATGTACCAAATGCTTTTGCAACCCACAGTATGTATAATAGTCAGATAGAAGTCAAGAACACATTTCAGGTAATTTCACGTTATGTCACCTATATAAGTGATGGTCAAGCTCTTCAGCCAGCAATAGAGTAACAATCATTTAATTTCTAAATTTTCTTCTTCATCCAGGCAAATTAATCGATAATACGGTTTGTCTTCAAAACTAAACACTAGTTTTGTAATGACAGCTCTGAGCAAACAGCGTATAGATGGAAACTAAATTGCAAAATTTATTTTATAAACACAAGTCATACATTTGTATCAAGGGACGCATGTAAGGTGCACTTACTACATTTAGTGATTAAAATTACTCACTTATTTAGTATCCTGCGATTTAGTGCAATAAATTAATTATTGTACTAAACCATAACAATATATAGTCGTATACACTCTTGACGTTTCTCATCTACTTTAGAGCAACCTGAACATTTTCCCATTTAGATGAACACACACGATGGAACTTCGAGAAAGCCACACGAGTGACAGTAATGCAAAGTATTCATCAGTAGCGGAAGGTACGACTTCAGCACTCAAAATTAAAACAGCGATCAAAATAAAAAATCGAAGGGCGATGTTGACCGATGTAAAAGCATGAACTTTATAACAAACCTGTGTGAGGTCCTGCGTTGGAGGTGCAGCGAGAGCAGCCGCCACTAGAGCTTCTAGTGCTTCTACAGCTACCATCCACGATACGCCCGCCTGGCACACCACAGCCACCTCACCCTGCGCCCCACACATCAGGCCGAGGCTCTTGCGCCCGACCTGTAATGCAAAAGTCCTTCAAATTTTGCTTAAAATCAAATTACACCAAATTTTATGATAAACGTTTATTATAAAAAGATTAACTCCAGCTACTTGTTCACACAAGCACCCAGTAAAAGTTTCACATCTAAAATACATGAGTAAAGGAAACTTCACATGTAGGAGAGAAATACAGCGTCGAGATATTGCAGACTAGCCCACCTGATGGTACTCAAGCACGTGACTGTAGAATGTCTCCCAGAGGTCGAGGGCGAGATCATAGCGTTCCTGCGGACCTGCGTCCTGAGGAGCCACGTTGTCCACTTGCTGCTGCAGAGTCTCTTCCACAGAGTCTTGCAAGGCATGGTCAGCAGTTGTACTCCTGCCGTAGATCGCCAAGGCTCGGCTGATACTGGACACAGAGAATGTGTGAGGTAGGAACAGAGTCTTGAGATACACCTCCTTAGGGTCCAGAGCGGGGTCGGCTAGAGGAACCGCTTTGGGGGGCGGAGGCAGCATGCAAGCCGACTGTAGACCTCCACAGCCCCTTGACACAGTGTCCGTGTGCTGCTGCAGCTCAATGGGGCAGTGAAACACCTCGCTTTCGTTGTTGGTGTCTGTCCACAGGCTCCAGACGTCGGTGTCAGTTAGCCGCATATCCACCAAGCGGTGTTGTGGCGGGTAGAGCGTCCTGACGTGCACCAGCACTGGAGTAGCAGCAGAGTCAGCAGAGCTTGGAAGGAAGATGCGGTACAGAAGCAGCAGCTGACGCTCTAAGAAGCTCAGCCACACAGCCACCACCGCACTACCGTCAGCCATTTGGCGGCCTACAACTTTGTGCTCCCCGCCGGCGGTAGCAGCCTCTGCGGTGTCCTCTGCAGTGTCCCTGACAAGCACGCAGTCGCCACGCTGTAGGCACCACAAGCGCAGCCGAGCATCCCCACACACACCCACGCCGTACACCTGCTGCTGCCGCCGCCCAGCACGCACCGCCACGCAGCAAACGCTGCTCACCTTGCCGCTCTCACCAGCCCTGAACACACCCGGCACGAAACCCAGAAAAAGTCTGTTGACCAACGAGTTGTTCTTGATCACTGACACCGACACGCTGTCCGTCGAGCCTGGGAGTGGGGGGTGGCGAGCGCTGGGGTCCATCGACACAACGACGAGGGCAGCAGATGGGGCACCGAACAGAAACACAGCGCGACCGCCACACATTGCGCTGCAGGACGCGTCAACGCGCCCCCCTTCCACTGCCGCCATATTAACATTTGTTTACATCATTTTAATCTTTAATTACAAATATAAATACATCAGCTAACAAATTTAAAATTGAAGGACTTTTTGATCATACAATCGTCAAAAAAATGGTAAAATTTAATAATATGAAGACTTGATAACCACAGATATTAGCATAAACCTGTGAACTCATTTAAAAATTTGTAAAATAATTCGAATAAAACTGATTAGCACTATGCTCTCCCAACACGCTAAAGGTAATATAACAGAATTGTCCTACTTTGGACAATCAGCACGTAAAGATACTGTTGATTATGAATTATTAATCACCATAAATAACGTACAATGATACTGCAATAATCAAGGATTATTACATGCATCTTCACACACGACAGCACTATGTCAACCGAGCTACAACCTCTTCAAAACATACACCGTAAATGTACTCAACGAGAAGAGCATATTAGCTCCAGTGACACCTATTAAGTCTTCCAGCACTTCAAAAATTTAATGCAAACACTCCAGCAACACATACAAATTGTTGAGTTATCCTAGCGCCTACAAGCAACCGTGAGCAACAGGACGAAGGAGCACAAAGAGTGAGCAACAAGAGGTGGGAGCACAAAAAATGAGCAACAGGAGATAGAACAACTCACACGCTGGAGTACTGAGCAGGTGCATGGAGTGGGTGTCCAGTAGGCAGTTCTGGTCGAGATCGCGTAGAACGGACGGCAGTGACGAACTCTTGCTCTCAACCTGCACAGGACGACACCTGGATCCTCACTATCACTGACACACTAAGCTCGGCGGGGCTTAGTAACTAACCCACCCAGGCTGCTTTCAATGACACAATAACCACAAGGTATACGAGTGACCTAGCTTATGAGCTAGGAATAGAATAGAATGAGGCTATAGGAACGAACCTTCGGGCCCATTCTTGGGTCGGATAATAACTTCGATAATTATTCGGTAGTTTAACCAAGTCCTATGCCGTATTTCTAGCCGCATCAACCATGTCGGCAGCAGGATTCGAACCGGGGTCTTTCCGCTCGCAAGCAGATTCGCTCACCAGTCGACCAAGCTGGTGATGAGAGCATGAATACTATGCGTTTTGAACTATGCAGATAGCACCATGCTGCACAAGTACAAGTAAAGCCTTCACTATCAGACAATTCTCGAAATGATGATGGAAACGGTTGACCCTTCTTTAGTTAATGACGAAATTATGTAGGTTCCAGAGGAGGATGCAGTCACTGCGTATTTCATCAGCTTTCATAAGCTGTACAGAATAATAAGCTGTACAGGTTTGTTAACTGTACATGTCCATAAGCTCTACAAATCTATAAGCTGTACAGGTTCATAAGCTGCCGACACCCAGTTTAGTGCACGGAGTTTACCTGACACATAGTGCGAACAACAGAGTAAACTAACAGTTCACCTGACAAATAGTGCGAACAACAGAGTAAACTAACACTAACAGTTCACCTGACACATAGTGCCACCAACAGAGTAAACTAACACTAACACTTCACCTGACACATAGTGCCATCAACAGAGTAAACTAACACCAACAGTTCACCTGACATAGTGCCACTAAAAGAGTAAACTAACACTAACAGTTCACCAGACACATAGTGGCACTAACAGAGTGACTCAGTACCTGATATACTGGTAAAGCTGAAATTTCTTTTTAGATAAAACCTATCACATGAAGCATGGTGATCTAATGAAGGTAAGTATCTAATAAGAGATACAAGTCTACAATTCTCTAGATCTTGATTCATAGTTAACAAATTATAGATGTCCATAGAGCAGTGTTTTGATCAAACTTTAATTTACTCAGTGCTTCAGTTGCTTCTAAAGGTTCCCGTTTGTGTCAGTAAGATTCTAATGCAGTGGTAATCAGCACGGTTTCAGAGAAAAACGTAGCTGCCTCACAAATCTCCTTGACTTCTTTGGAGAAGTTAACCACATATACGACCGTACAAGAGCCGTCAACCTTGTATATATAGACTTTCAAAAAGCCTCCGACAAAGTTCCCCATGAAAGACTCATGGCTGAAATGGAAGCGCATGGAATACGGGACAACTACTCACGATAGATAAGAAACTGGCTCACTAGTCGCACTCAACGCGAGGTGATTCACGATCAAGCAAGTGATTCAAAGCTTGTAACATCAGGAGTCCCTCAAGGGAGCGTTTTAGGCCCGCTCCTCTTCATCATCTACATCAACGATCTTGACGTCGGAATCAGCAGTAAAATCAACAAATTTGCCGATGACACGACACTCTGTCACAGAGCATTCACCGAAAGGGACAGAATAACTATCCAATCAGACCTCAACCGTCTTCTATACAAGTACTGAAACCTGGCAAATGAGCTTCAACATTGAAAAATGTTCCGTAATGCACGTTGGTGCAAATAACCGGCATTTCCAACACACGATGTATGACATACCAATTGAAACAGTCCAGCAACAAAGAGATCTAGGTGTCATTGTCACTGAAAATCTCAAACATGACAAACAATTGGAAAAAAGCATCAAAAATGCGAGCAGGATTCTTGGTTTCATTGCACGAAACTTTGAATGCATGTCAAAGAACATAATATTACCGCTCTATAAAGCGCTAGTCCGGCCTCATTTAGAATATGCACTGCAACTCTGGTCTCCTACCATACGAAAAAATATTAATAAAATGGAAAAAATACAACGGAAAGCAACGAAGATGATTCCAGAACTTCGCAATCTCAGCTACGAAAGACGTCTTTAACGCCTTGAACTTATATCCCTAGAACAAAGAAGACTGCAAGGACAACTTATTGAAACCTTTAAGTATCACAACGGCCTTAACAATATTACCCTGGAAGGACTTTTCGAAAGAGACTGTAACGTACGAACCAGAAATAACGGTCAAAAACTATTACTGAGAAACTTCAAGATATCTCAAGCTATGAACTTTTTTCCCGTTAAAATTGCAGCAACTTTGAACCAGCTGCTAGAGAACATAGTTTCAGTTGGCCCTGTGAACCCATTCAAAAATCGACTCGATAAATTTTGGATTACGAACCCCCCAGTATTACATCCTAACTCTACATCCCTAACTCCTTAAAGCTAATGTGTGATTGAAATAAATGCACGTGACATAAATGCCTGTGCGTGAGTGATATGCGTGCACATGACTAAATTGACTTCTGTGGTTAAGGTGTACGTGCATGACTGATGGATTTACTTTAAACGGCATGGAACTTCGGTGTTGAACCAAGAATGGGCCAAACGGCTTAGTCCTACTGCCTTATTCTATTCTACTCAATTGGTGGACCCCATTCCAAATATGGACCGCCGAGTGTTATGGTTTGAACCTAAGCATACCTGTAATTTGAAATAAATTGTCCTCATACTACATTCATATGCCTACATATTAAGCCATGACTATCGTCCAGAGCTTTAACACGTAAAAAATTGTGCTGGTGGACCTTTTCTAACAGTAATTTAGTACCCTTGTGCTAACGTAAAACTATATTTCAAATGAGTTCATGCATCCTATTCAGCTGTCAAAGTTAGGATACCAAATATTGAAGCTATAAGTTTACACAACCATCCCGATGCAAGAAAAAATATATATACATATATATATATATATATATATATATATATATATATATATATATA
>VCRD01000158.1:49179-85877 GCA_006783055.1 Trinorchestia longiramus
TACAGAATACAGTAAAGTGTTATGAATATGCAGTAGAAATTGTTTTTGTGCTGCAGTTGTTTGAATGCTGACTTATAGGTTGACATTTAACCTGTGTTAAGAAAGCTGGTAATATTGGAAGAAGATCATTTCATCTAAAGGAGATATATATAAGGTCTTAGTTTTGTTGCTTCTCCATCTCAGTTTTGTTGCTTTACCATATTTGTTTTGTTGCTTCACCATCTCAGTTTTGTTGCTTCTAAAATTTTGTCTTCTGTGTTGGATATCCTCCTAAGCATCTTATTGATATTTTTATTTGGGATAAACTTGGTTTCAGCTAAACAATGTGTAACTCCTGCCATAGCACACTCTGAGTTATCAGGGAGACTATTTTGTAGTTGTAGGGAAGAAATATGTTATTTCTTCAGAAGTTTTACAGCTATTTGGAAGTGAATGTGTTTGCTAACCCTTGGGTATTATTCTCACTTATTTTGAATTTAAGCCAAAATAAAATTGGTGTTCGTGCTTATGAAATTGACTGGAATCAATCAAAACAAATTAGAATGTTGTTTTTGAGCTGTTATATATAGCTGGTTGTATTCATTGTATAGAAGGTGTGGCTACAATGTTTTTGTGTGTGAATTTTGAACATGAATGTTCAACATTCAGCTCAAAGCTAACAGCTCAAGTTGACCAGTTGCCACTGCTCTGCTAAGCACAGATGTTTTTCTTTAATTTAACTCATAAAATCAAAGCATTGTATTACTGCAAACCATTGTGATGTCTCATTTTTTTCTGAATTATAGATGCCCTTAAATATTTCTGGTATATAGGCACTCATTGTTTTTTATTGATGTGGAATTGAGGAATTCAGACATTTCCAAGTTCACAATCTCATATCACCAATTTTTGGGATTGAAGACATTCAAATTTTGTAAGAAAAGATTTTTATTGTAAATATTGACATTTTGAATATTGCTGAAACAGAATAGCTAAGTGAAAGAGCTCAAACTTAGAGCTGCAAGCTCTCAAGTTTGTGCCACATGCCTGGAAGTTTATCAGTGATGAATGTACAGTAGAATTCTTTCAACCCTTTCACAACCAAATTATTTTCATACTGATCGAAATATTACGTAAATTACCACTTATCTTTACTAATCTCTATGTAATTTTACTGTAATTTTGAACAAAACATTTAGAATATGGGACTAAAGGGAATGATTTTTAAAGTTTTTTTGGGCATATTAACCCAATGGGAGCAAAAGGGTTAAACCGGCACTCGCTGCCCAAGCTTCGTATAATTATTCATTATGCTTGTTTCTTTTTTAACTGCTTTAAGCATTTGATATTGTTTTCCTTTTGTGTCTAGTGTGGCTATGAATTTTTTGTGGTTACTTGGGTAATATTAACCAGCATCTGGGAAGTCCCATTGGTGCTGGTTAAAAAGACTTCTACTGTAGTGCTTTCTTAGCTTCCATTTTCCAGTGAAGTATGGTGCAAGCTTTGGTGTGCAGATGACATTCTGAAAAAATATTAAATTACTGAAATTTTGGATAAAAGATTGCAAACCTGTATATTAAAGATGCATATATTTTTCACCTTCATGTACTTGCAATGAGTAATCTTTTATTAATTCATGAGCTTAAATGATAGAGGTTCAAAAGTTAAATCACCGAATATCATATGTTCTTGAAATGTTTAGCACTGAAGAAAATTTTCTGTGTTTTGGTAATGTGTTTTCCATTTTTCTAATTGTTCAAAAGTAAGAATAGTAATGATGATGATAGGAACGAGTGGTTCTGTGTTGCTACCATCAGGGACCAATGTTTCTCAGCAACCAGATTAGGAGGAGTAGCACATGTAAAGGAACGATTAGTAATAATGTGCTGCTAATTGCTCAGTTTCATGGAAATCTCACACATAATATGAATATTTTTAGTATGCATTTTGGAATGCAGAGATTCCAGTTTCAGTGTTTAAATAGACAAAAGTATCACTTAGAACATAATGATATTAGAAAAAAGAAATAAACATTTGTCTCTATAACTTAAAACTTAATTTCTTACATTCATGAAACAATTTTCATGAATACCTTCATTCTACTACAGGCCTTCACCTACACACTAAGAATTATGTCAATAGGTTGCAGCCATGCATAATTTGATAACACTTGGAACTCAATTCAAGTCATGCTAATGGGTGATTCAAGTCATGCTAATGGGTGATTCAAGTCATGCTAATGGGTGATTCAAGTCATGCTAATGGGTGATTCAAGTCATGCTAATGGGTGATTCAAGTCATGCTAATGGGTGATTCAAGTCATGCTAATGGGTGATTCAAGTCATGCTAATGGGTCATTATTAAAGTGATTGTAAGATCCTGAGGTCTTGCTCATTATTTGCTCCACAGAGGGTTGAAAAATGTCAGTTTGAGGCTGGATGGCTCAAATGTTGAGAATTATCTTTTATTGCTGACTGTGAAGGAAAAGCAAATAGATGCCATATTCTATGGGAACAGACTATATCACAGCAAATAATAATTGATTGCATTTTTTACTCTTTTTCTACTTGCTTGTCATGCTTGAGGTGGCTTATGAAAGTCATACAAAGATCTTGTGTGTTGTTCTACTGCTTCAATAGATGTGGCCATTTCTGGTATTCTAAAAATGTCATTTATTTTCCCCCAACATGCATAGTTCAATTTTTTTCCAATGCTGAGGTTTATTCAATGGGTTTCAGTCCAATTAAGTATTTGGTTGAGGTTGGTTTCAATAGGTTACATATTTTTGCTCTGTAAATACTCCGTGGCAGTTTTGTGTTGACTGAAAAGCAGTCGATTTTACTGATGATTTTTAGGTCGCGGTTGTTGACGTAAATAGCAAACAGTGGACCTAAATTAGGTATCTTGGAGAAGTCATGATGGTACACATGTTCTGGTGCTCAATTGCTCATGCATCATCACTCGTGTAAGACCAGTGAGTCCGTTTCATATCTGCCAAAAGTATTTTCTTTACATAACATTGACTTCCATTGAACTCATAAAATTTTCGTTAAAAATATAATTGAAGGCTCTTTGAAAGTTGTAGAATGTGAGGTCTAAGGCTTTCTTACTGTCGTAAATGCGGTTAACTTCTACATTGAGGTGTATTTGCGTGTTTGATGCCTTTACTTTAGATGCCATGGGACTTAGGTAGCAACCCAAGAATGGTCCAAAGGCTCATATCTATTGCTTTATTCTATTCTATTTTAGTATTGGCATTTACTATGTAGGCAATTTATTTGGTTTAGAAACCTTTGAACAGATGATCATTTTGATACATATTTAAGAGTCTTGCCATCGTTAGTATTCATGCGTGCTTGACAAGTACGTGGCCAAGGCGGAGTGATATATATTACTCAAACTACGAAGAAAGAGTTGAAAAATTCATATTCCTGTAAAACAAATTAAGAAAGTGTAAGCATTTTTAAAGATATCATTAGTGCCTTGTGCAATTTATTGCTTCATTTTTTCTTCTCCAGATGCGGACTTTGCTTGTACCATCCGTCGGTTGGGAACCACTACCATGTAGCAGGAAGTGAGCATCTTACATCATGTCCTTGCTCACCGTCTCGCTCGTGTCACCACTTACAACAAGTCGTCAACTCTCAACAAGATCATAACAAATTGTGCTGTGTTGAAACTTCCTGTGAATGTGACAGCCTTACACATGATGGTTATGGCTTTGAAAACAATAAACGTACGTACAGTAATTTCATTTTTGGAGCCAAGAGTTGCTGCAAAGCTCGTCAGCTTAGAGACCAAAATGACAATTATTTAGCAAATCGTTTCCCACTGTTGTCTGTTGGAAGTCTGCCGGATCTGCAACAAACTCGGGGATTTTTCAGTTTTTCTTCTAATGATCGCATTAGAGAATATTCAGAAAGACGTTTGATAGGGTAAGTGTTACCGAGAAGCTCTTTCATTTTTGATGACTTTTTGTATCAATTATTTCATGATATAAGTCTAACTTTGCTGGGATTTGCTAATTTGCTATTGGAATTTGTTTTCAGAATATGTTCCATGAGATATATTTTGAACATGTTGCTACTGAAGTTTGTAATTTGTTGTTTTAGAGGATAGTCTTTTTCGGTAATGTGGTGAGATTGATTTGTTGACTGTTCTGTAAGTGAATTGACAATTTAATTGGTTAATGACTTGGTATTTCGTCGTGTCAGGAGAGTAGAAATTGTAGTTAGAAAAATACATTATTGTGGAGTGAGAAGTAGGATTTTGGGTAAAAAACATGGTATTCCAGAACTAAGAGTATTTTCAGATGTCTTACTTGGATCTAGCTATTAATTATTATAAACGTACGCTGATCCACGATCTGTGAAGTTATGCATGTAATTTTGCTGTATGGTTTTCTCTTAAATAGAACACGATTTCCTAAATATGGCAGCTTTGCTTCCCCAAGCCCTACCGTATACAAACAAAATGTATCTCGTAAATTAACAGTAGCCTAACGAATAATTACGGTATGATGTTAAAGTGATTGAATTTAAAATTATAACGATTTATAAATTTAATTTTAAAGCTGCCAAAATTATTTGTTAATTGTAGCATTTGTTTTTTATGACGGGTTATGATAGCAGCCAACTTAAAATTCACTTGTTTCCTATGCAGTGCTAAAAGTTTAGCTCTAGTATTAGCCTAAAAAGTCTATGATTGGTTTAGGAAGAAATTTTTAGGCTTCTTGTATCAAGTCATGTCTGCATGTGCGCCACACAAGGGTCAAGACTTATTTCGTATACATCTAGAATAGAATAGAGCAACAGGAACGAGCCGTTTGGTTCATTCTTGGCCTACTTCGTGTATATTTAATATTTGTAGAAAAGCTTGTGGGCAGGTAGCAGTCCTGAATTCTTGTTTCTACTTCCAGCATACATAATTGGTTGATACTAGATTACCAAGGAACAGGGGAATAGCATACTTTTGGATTTTCTTCAATGTGTTGGAAGAGAGGCGTTCATAGGAGAGCAGACTGCTTGCCAGCTGTCATGCCTTACAAGTCTGGCCTTGATGTGAGTCTTGCTGGGATGTGTGGACACGCTGTAGCGTCACTGTGACGGTTCACGACGCAACACACTTTGTAGCACACAGTATTCTCTAAGTTTTGCCTGGCGAATGAAAGTTGAAAAATGTTATTTTTCTATTTACCAGTTACAGCATGCAGCAGATGTATGACGTTGTGGCTGGTGTGGAGCACTACAAGCATTTTGTGCCGTATTGCAAGAAATCTGATATAGTTCAGCGGCGGAAAGGCTTTCTCAAGGTAGGTCGAACGTTGTACTTATTGTTGGTATCCATATTTATATAAGAAATGAATTTAATTTTTCTCTCGTTCATGGACTCTCGCACCTACGAAAGCTCCTTAGTCGCTGATTGTAGTCTTAGCCAAGCGCTGTGCTACAAGACCTCTAAATCCATTGCCTGTCACGGTTCTACACTATACTTAAGTTATACTTGCCAAGTTCTGCACTGTACCTAAGTTATACTTGCCAAGTTCTGCACTGTACTTAAGTTATACTTGCCAAGTTCTGCACTGTACTTAAGTTATACTTGCCAAGTTCTGCACTGTACCTTATGAGTTATACTTGCCAAGTTCTGCACTATACCTCATGAGTTATACTTACCAAGTTGTGCAATATATTTGAAGTTATACTTACCAAGTACTGCCTTTTCAGCCGCAAATTGAAATGTTTCTTTGTATCACACGCATTTATTCAAAAGAAAAGTTAACTTATGTCGTGTTATTACTTGACAAAAAAAGTCCGTTGAAATTTTATGTGTCAATGTAAGGGTAGTGAAACTAATAGTTATATGAAGGCTGTTTTTTCAACCTTCGATGGACTACATAAAGAGCAAATTTACATAAAATAGTAATTTTATTACCAATAGTACTGCAGGGTCTTACTAATTTCTTTACATAATCTCCAAAACGGTTGAGGCATTCGTCAAATCGTGTCACAAGTTTCTCGATACCGTCTTTAAAGAAGTTAAGTGCCTGTGAGGAGGAATACGTCTTGACGGACCCTGACCCAATGGTCACACAGCTTCCGGTATCCGAGGTCTCGTACGATTGTGTACAAAGCACGCATTGTGATGTTTGGAAATTTTTCAGAAAGTGTACGGATTGTAAACCTTCGTTTGATGTTGACCACCTGGTCAACACGCTGGACGAAGCCTACAGTAGCAACAGACTTGTGCCCTTGTCCACCTTCATGGATGTCGGTTTCGTCCCTCATTAAATTTTCTACACCATTCGTGTACATCACTCTCACTCATGAACTGGTTACCGTACACTTTGCTCATTTTATTTCAGCAGCACTACGTTCATCTACTTACAGGAAATAGATTACACTTCGTAACTCACATTTGGCAGGAGCATCGATCGTAGCGACCATGTTAAATTGCCCTTACCTATGACAATCGGGCTGTTTCCGTTTTGGAGATTATATATATAGACTATAGAGAAATAAATAAGACCCTGCAGTACTTTTAGTTATAAGATTAATATATTATTCAGATTTGCTTTCCTTTATGACCATTGGAATTTAAAAAAAAAGCTTTCGTGTTACATGTCCTAATTGTTATCAAGATTCGTCCCGGCATCTACTGCTGGTTTCGAGTGGTTCAGAAACATAAATGCAGTTGTGTAGCCGGGAGTATGAGGGAATATTAGAAGTTCAGTTTGATTCTACACAACTTGATTTTTGGTGTTCGCTGGGATGAAGGATATACTTTTTATAATTCATCTGCATAATGGCAGTAGAATGAAAATTGACGAAATTGTAATCACACAAGTTTGCGTGTTCTGACACCTGGCAGTGTGCATAGATTTACAAGTAGGATGTTAACACTGCAAAAAGTTTGATAAAATCTCAATCCCTTTTGTATTAAGGATACTTTTCAGTACTTTTACCGACTGTCATGTTAATTGCAAGTGGAGGTAAACCTATAACGCCCAAATCATCTGACTTAACGAAACAGTACTTAAATTATCACGCATCTTTATTGATTTGTCATGTAATTTCACTCAACTTTAGAACGAAGCATTTACGATACAGGACCCTGCAGTATCCAGTGTAAATAGTCAGTCAAGGTTTAGTCTACGCCTCAAAATAAGAATTATTCTTACATGAGTAAGTGAGCAGCGTTGTGAAAAGACGGCATGTTTGGTCAGGCGGAGCTGGAGGTTGGGTTTCCGCCCGTGTCTGAGTCGTACGTGAGCAGCGTGAGCCTGGCTGCTCCACACATGGTGCGCGCTGTGTGCACACAGGGCAAGCTCTTTAACCACCTGCTGACCGTGTGGCGCTTCTCTCCAGGACTCCAGCATAAAGTAATTCCACTTGCACGCTTCCTAACTTCTCTAGAATTCAGTAGTGTATTATTGTACTAATACTTAGCTATAAGGAAATGAAAGACCGCAGTAGAAGATTATTTACTGAAGACGCTTTCGTTTATTTAAAAGTCTTCTACTGAAATTGAATAAAGGTTATAAGTTTGGTTGACCGGGACATGCGGTGTTGCAACTGAAAGTACAAATGAAGGCATTCCTTTAATGGAAAAGTTTGCACTGAAGTTAGTGCATCAGTCTCGCAATTTTGACACCAGGCCGCCAAGCATCCTGACGCAAGCTTACAGTCGACTTGAACGCTAAGCAGAAAAGAGCAACAATAAAGGGAGCAAAGCAGACAGTGGTAAGGGAAGATGCCTGAATTATATTGAAAAATATATAAAGAATTGATAAAAAATATTTGAACTGGTGCTCGTATTTCAATCTTGTCTCAATGTGTTGTAAATTATTCGAATAAAGTTTTAGTTAAACCCACATCTTCTGGTACAATGCCATGAAATGGCCTCTCGGGAGGGATGATTAAAGGTAATGCGAAGCCAACCAGGTTGAAAGGAAGGGTGTAATTTGCTGTTAGTAATTATATTCAAGCTTCCCCAGGTGATTACAGTAAAGGCTTTATGTAGCCAACAAGGACTACTATAAACAGGACGTGCACCGCCTTATAGCTGACTACGCTAGCGGAGGCCATTACATTCTTACTAACATAACATTTTCTCTTAGACAAATTGATAAAAAATTACTTCTTTCAAGCAATAGAAAGGATAATAAGGTTTTACAGTGAATTTTAAATCGTTTAAAGCACTGTAATGTTTTGAAATACCAATTTTAGCCGGACTTAACATGCATTATTGTATGAGCGTAGTGGCCACTTTATAGAAAGCCGAGTTGCTGCAGTTTTAGACTTTACAAAATGGAAATGGAATGGAAATTAAACCTTTTCCAATGCAAACAACCAAACATACAAACATTCATGCAAATATACAAACAGACATAGAAGCAAAAACCTACCAAACTGCAGCGATTAGTCAGCCAACCGGGCCTTCTTTAGAGGTCTGAAGGACTGCATTCTTCTGCATTCAGGCGAATCGGTACTTCATCTAGCAAGAGAAACACATTCTTCTGCTGCAGTGTCTGGAGTTTGTCAAATGTTTCCCTCAGCACCTGGTCCTTGTCAATAGATGAAGTGATGTACTGCAGCTTGCGTTCGCATGGCAGCACCAAAAAGTCTCTGCGCTGTTCATAATTACGCTTTGGGTATGATTGAAGAGCAAAACAATAATCAATAGCGGCATTAGTACCACTGTTTAAGACACTTCATCCCAACAATGGTTTGAGATCGTGTATACAGTCCGACGAAACTGCGCTTGGCAATGAACTATGTATGATATCCCGTTTGACAAAACGATCTAAAATGTTGTCACCCTTCAAGCTCACACGTCAGCCTATGTCGACACCGAGAAGGAGAAGAAGTTGGTATTTTTGACACGTCAGTTGGATCTTTTATTACAGAAACAGTTTTCCATGAATGATTATTGTTTTGCTCTTCAATCATACCCGTGTAATTATGAACAGCTCAGAGTCTTTTTGGTGCTGCCATGCAAACGCAAGCTGCAGTACATCACTTCATCTATCGACAAGGAACAGGTGCTGAGGGAAACATTTGACAAACTCCAGACACTGCAGCAGAAAAATGTGTTTCTCTTGCTAGATGAAGTACAGATTCGCCTGAATATAGAAGAATGCAGTCCTTCAGACCTCTAAAGAAGGTCCGGTTGGCTGACTAATCGCTGCAGTTTGGTAGGTTTTTGCTTCTATGTCTGTTTGTTTATTTGCATGAATGTTTGTATGTTTGGTTGTTTGCATTGGAAAAGGGTTAATTTCCATTTCCATTTTGTAAAGTCTAAAACTGCAGCAACTCGGTTTTCTAATATGTGGCCACTAAGCTCATACAATAATACATGTTAAGTCCGGCTAAAATTGGTATTTCAAAGCATTACAGTGCTTTAAACGATTTAAAATTTACTGTAAAACTTTATTTTCCTTTCTATTGCTTAAAAGAAGTAGTATTTTATCAATTTGTCCAATAGAAAATGTTATGTTACTAAGAATGCAATGGCCTCCGCTAGCGTAGTCAGCTATATGGCGGTGCACGTCCTGTTTATAGTAGTCCTTGGTAGCTAATTAAACATCTATAAATAAATAAATAAATTTATTCCCATGTATCACAGAGTACAGTACAAGGAATTGGGTTTTAAAATTTTAAAGCTAACATCCTACGGCTAGTGGTGACATTGTTGTTGTAAATCCTAATATTACCATAGTAGGGAAATACAGCAATGCAAATGATTTTTTTTAGGCACAACTTAGAATTATAAAGCACATTTTAAACTACAACAAAGCGTTAACTTCGAAAGAATTTGAATGCAGTACAGTGTTATAGTTCGAGGTCCTAGTAGTAAGGTTAGACTCTTGAATTTGAAAATATCAGTCAGTGAAATTCTAAGTTGCAATTTCTAATTTGCTGGTCGACCGCATAATGTTGATACGAATAATTCATTCGATTTAATTAGTATCATGGATAACAGAAAATTTCATTGTGTTTAGTAAAATTGGATCTTATGCATCAGAAAAAACCTAAAAAATGAGCAAAAACTTAAAACATGTCACAAACTATCAATGACCTATATCTCGATATCATTAGAGCTGTAGTAGACCGAAGTTTTGAGGTTTCGTATATACGTAACAAAGCAGTTACTAACAATGACGTGAATTTTATGATTACACTATGAAGTGCAACTGAAGAATAGGATTTAGGCCCAAATATCGTGATTAAATTCGAGAAAAACGATGAAATATTTAGGAGAATTTAATGGTATTAATAATATGAAAAGTTACATATCAGAAAAAGTCGGTATATGAAGAGGGAATTTAAATATATCATGATAGGCATAGTAAGTCTGAGCGTAGTATGCCGTCCTCAGTTGTCGAATATCATGTTCCGAGTGAAGTTGATGAATAGTCGTGTCTCCAGGAAGTGTTACCCGAGGAAGGTTCTAGGTAGAGTCTCAGACCTGTGAACCCCAAACTTAAAGTGATTCAGGCTCTGTGGATTTATGTATAAGACTTGATCCGTGCAATAGAAACACAGATGCACCTATACGATAATAATTTGGACTCCCTACCATTGCAATTTACACACTAATGACAGAATTGCCTTCGCTCACCTACGCTATTTGGACTAGTCACCCAGATTCATGGTCTAGGAGATATGGTATGGTTTAGAGCGAATAACATTCTTTGTAACAAAATTGCATGTCAGTTTTGGTAATGTGTATTGTATTCTGAAATACGTGCTATGCGTGTCCTTGTATTCTTGCCTTTTTCCAGGGGGACACGTGCACATTGGACTTCTCGATCAGCTTTGAGTTCAGGTCGTCACTGCACTCGCGTCTCGCGCACATGTTTTTTGATGAACTCGTGCGCCAAAACGTCACGAGCTTCCTGACGGAGGCCAAGCGGCGGTATGGATCTGCCTCCATCCGTCAACAGCAACCCACCCTCATACATATGACCAGTTGATCGAGGCCTGCCTTAGAAATTGTTCAATATCATCCATACAACTTTCTCAAGGTCTTATCACCGTAGAAGGCTTGTTCTTAGTCATTCAAGTTTTTTCTCTTCTGCGATCGTTGGTTTTACAAGCATCCCACAAGCGGATCTATGAACTCGAATATTCGTATTAATTTTGTTTTCGAGTTTATATTCTTATTTTGAAATCAAATATCGTAGTGTTTCCAATTGGCTCTCTTTGGGCTCGAAAATGAACCTCTCTTACGCTTCATTGCGTTATGAGGCAAGTTTATAACCGGAAAGCGTTTTTGCCATTCTGCAGTTGCAGCATGATTTCATCGACTTGCGTTCACTTTTGTCCTGTTAACCAGCCTTTCTCAACCGGAGGCCNTGCACTCGCGTCTCGCGCACATGTTTTTTGATGAACTCGTGCGCCAAAACGTCACGAGCTTCCTGACGGAGGCCAAGCGGCGGTATGGATCTGCCTCCATCCGCCAGCAGCAACCCACCCTCATACATATGACCAGTTGATCGAGGCCTGCCTTAGAAATTGTTCAATATCATCCATACAACTTTCTCAAGGTCTTATCACCGTAGAAGGCTTGTTCTTAGTCATTCAAGTTTTTTCTCTTCTGCGATTGTTTGTTTAACAAGCATCCCGCAAGCGGCTCTATGAACTCGAATATTCGTATTAATTTTGTTTTCGAGTTTATATTCTTATTTTGAAATCAAATATCGTAGTGTTTCCAATTGGCTCTCTTTGGGCTCGAAAATGAACCTCTCTTACGCTTCATTGCGTTATGAGGCAAGTTTATAACCGGAAAGCATTTTTGCCATTCTGCAGTTGCAGCATGATTTCATCGACTTGCGTTCACTTTTGTCCTGTTAACCAGCCTTTCTCAACCGGAGGCCACAGACATTCGACCGTAGGGGAACGAGCGTTCACCTTAAAACTGCCAAAAGTTAACTTATTGAAGGGTTGAAGGCCATGAGTGTTGAGCGCCTTGGTGGAGGGAAGGCCATGGGCCATCACAGGTTGAGAAACGCTGTGATAAACAAAAGGACATTTATATTTTTAACTAATGGATGCGTAGTAGCGCCGTTGACGGTACGTAGGTCTGTACATAAAAGTGTAGATATTACTCTGCAATGGTTTGCAATGTTTGTTTCGTTTCTTAGGACTGGAAAATGAGTGAATTTTTGTAAAAGTATTTTGAAAAATTTAATATGCTGTGAAGGGTCCTGTGCGTGGTTACAAACTGAATGTCGGTATTATTGAAGATGTTCATGTACTGCCTTAATTCTGTTTTTTTAAAGTGAATATAATCATCTATCTCATTTTAAACGACGTACTTCTATCTAAACAATAATAAAATCAATGAGTTGCGAGTTGAGTTCAGCTAAAATATCTACAGAAGGAAACTACGTACGTAAATTATTAACAAGAGAAGGAATTAAGTATCTTTCGCCATGTCAGTCAAACCCATGCGTAGGCCGTCTTGCCAACGTGTTCAGTCACGGGCACAAGAGTGTTAGGTTTTGTCAGCTGGTGAAGCTCACGTGGTGGTTACTGCTTGACTGGGAACACTCGTGTGAGCTGAAAGGGCGTCTGTACGCTGGTGCATATTTACCTGCCAGGTGCACACCGTGTGACGGAGGTCTGCTGTAGCATGGGTGTCACTGCACATAACGTGGCCCTCTGTAGCATACACTGTTCAGCGTAATTTCAATTCACTTCTAATGTTAAGGTCACTGATTATTTTTTTATGGGATTTTGTTACAGAACTGGTTCAAACTCAAAACGACGTTTGCAGTGCAGCTGGTTTTTGTTTAATTTTCAAGGTGTACTTCAGTATTTTAAATAGTCTATTAATGCGGTAAGTGGTAACACCTTAGAGGCCTCATTTAGTGTTCTTTATAAGGTTAACATTGTTAAGCTAATTGGAAATATTTCTTGTGATTTTCAGTCTTGCTGGATGTTAACCTTATTTGTTTCAGCTCACTAGTATCGTAAAATGTGCATCGTTTGTGTAAATTCTTAACTCCGAGCTGAATTTACCACTCATGAATTGCTAACGGATTGAGCAAAAGCCAAAAAAATGAAATCTACAGCATGGTATAGATTTTATAAATAATCGCGGGTACACAGTGCATCTGTGGTGTGTTATGTGTATTTATTTCATTTTCTTGGTAGTTTTAGGTCTGCTAAAATATTGTTATTCATATGTAGTGAATAAGCATACGATTGATTTTTAATGTGAATAATATTTTCCAAATATTAAAATTAGAAATTATCTTCTAAAATTCTTGACATGTTACTGTAATTTGTGCAATATATTCATATTCGTTTAAGTTATTCTCACCGTTTTCATGGGAGAATTAGAGTATGTGTTAAAAGCAAGAACATGGTGAGTGATGAGTTTTTAGTGCATGTGAACATGAGACTACGTTGTGGGATGGCGCTATGCTTGTTTAATATTTACTGTGTACTCGTAACATGTACTTGTTTAATCTGTACTCGTACATACATGGTGCTGTAGAAGAAGTATAGGCTGGAGTTTTTGCCAGAGGTCTTTGAGTTAATTGAGGACGTGCGGGTGCATGTGAACTCAGTCAACGTGTTACTCAAGATATTTTAATAGATAATTCAAAAGAGAATTTTCATAGATTCTTTGCTAAAGTAGAAATAGCAGACATTTGGACTACGGATTTAATGTATTAATTTGGAGTAAAATCATGCGATCCTTAAGGAAAGAGAATATTGAAGGAATGAATGTGAGCTTTGATGAGGTGATGAAGGGAGAAGTTTTCAATTTTAGGATCATAAATCGCCTCCATGAGAAGGACAGATGAAAGAGAGATACCATGTATGGAGAGCGTCTGTACCGAGTCTTAATAAGAATTAGTACCAGAGTGTGATGGTGCTTACAGTTTCAAGTGGTACGGAGGCTTAGGACTGAAAGTAGCAAGGAAAACGTAAAATGAGAAGTATGGTAAAAGTGACACGGTTTGAAAGAGAATTTTCAAGGTGTGGCGGGCTGACGCTTTGAGCGAGTTCCTGAATTGGAAAGAGTAAAATAATTGTGTGAGCATGTGCATAGAAAATCAACTAACTTCTGGTGGTAATGAAAACTGCTCCGAAATAAATGAAACGTTGAACGTCGAGTTACTGCAGTAAATGAAAGTCGAATTGTATGACAATTGTGTTAGAGATATGCATCGGAATGAATATATGGATGGAGTAAGTTTAACGGTGGATGAGGGAATAATCTTAAGAGAATGTTAAAGCGTGTACCGAAAACCGTCAAGTGTTGAGAATAGCTGTATCAAAACGTCTTATTTGTCGCTTCCTCCACTTGAACCTGCTCATCATTTGACACCGTCTCCACTGGCTTTATTTTCGAAAAGTACAGATGTGATAGAGTAAAGTGCACATGCGTTTGAGTGGTGAACCAGTGAAAGCTGCAGCAAATACTCAATTGATTGTATTCTGAAGCAAAAGGACCAATTTGCTTGATTTTGGCCCGGTGAAATGAATATTTAGCACATATTCGACCATCCCGTCGAAATGGGGTGGGATGGGGGAAGTGCTGACGTGCATTATGTACAAGCAATTATTTCCTTTGCTACTGGCCAACTTGCTTTGAGGATGTAATTATAGCATTGGAGTGGACTACTTCAGAGAGCAATACGAGCGTGATTGACTTTCATAATTTCTGGACTTCCTTTACTTATACAGAATAGCGCAAAAGTCACCACCTTTTTGAACATTTATTGTACAACTAATACAGCTATAAAAATTGGTTACATATGAAATAAATGAGAAAATCTCGAAGTTTTATTTAAATATATCCTTCAAATGTTCTCCATTATTATTTACCTCTCAGCAGGCACCACGGGGTCTTATGGACCCCATAGCAAGTTCAATACATACGAGAAAGAAACCTCGTGCTATCTGCTGATGGTTAAACAAGTGTATTCTGCGTACGGTATTTTTCATGACTTTTTCCGAAATGTCGAGTTTTTCTGTTGATTTCTTCGATGATGTTTTTTAACTTATGGAAATTATATGGCTTATTGATTTAAACTTTCACTTTAAGGTATCCCCATAGGAAGAAATCTTTAGGGCTTAAATCAGGAGACCGTGGTGGTCACGAAACGTCACCAAAACGTGAATTAAACGACCGGGAAAGGCAGCTCGTAGTACTGCCATAGTTTCTCTTGCTGTATGTTGTGTCGCCCCATCTTGTTGGCACCACAAATTCCTGCATGTCTAAATCTTTAAATTGTTGAAATAAATATTTCTGTATCATTTGTAGTTGGTTCCTTTCACTGTCACACTTGCACCATCAAAATCCTCAAAAAAGCATGGACTAATGATTTTTGCACTCATGCTACTCTAGACGGTTTGGGCCTCATCAGACATGTTTAGGTGTGAGGTAAAAGTCTCATTTTTAAGGCATGGGAATACACGTGTGAAGTCCTTTCTTTGTTGATGGTCTACAACCTTTAACGATTGAGTTACCTGAATTTTGTATGGAAACAGTTTGAAATGTTTTTTTTTCGGATGCGTTAAAATGATCGTGAAATTCCTAGTTGACCGGAACGTTGTCTAGTCGACGTTTTTAAATCTGCTGCAACACATTGAAATACGTTGAAATGCACATGTATTTCGTATCGACCTCGGTCTGCCAGAGCGTTCTTTGCCTGCTGTTGAGCTGAAATCTCTGAATCTTGAAATTCAGGCAGTAATGCAATGTTTGAAAGGCCTTTGTTGACTAAATGTTCTTACGAAGTCTCTCTGTACTGCAACTAACGATACATTGCGAGAGAAATAATTCTTCACTATCTTTGCTCGTTGGTACTTGGTGTATTTCGACATTTTTGGGATATGATAATTGCGTAAACTTTGATTACAAAATATGCTTCAGATTTTTATCATCAATACAGAATGAAACTTCAAGCATTTTCGCCGTCATTTCATGTGTAATGCATTTTTATACCTGTATCAGTTGTGTAATATATGTTTAAAATGGGGAAGTCACTTTAGCGCCACCTTGTACTTGATAGACTAAGTTTTTTCGAGACGACTTGAAATTCTGAAAACAGCGGTAAAAAGAAGCTTTTCTCTTGCCGCTAAAATATACGTTTGTTTTTATAAAATCTTTTCCCAATATGCATTTTGGTGTTTATTAATAAGCATATCTTGGGACTTGACTCTCCTTGGGGATACTCAGAGTTTTTCTCTCGAAACAACACTGCTTTCAGTTCGTGTCTTCATCACCGCAAAAACTTATCGCTCCTTGGCGGCATCATTCCTACCTATCAGAGAGTCGATAACGCTTTTTGAGGAAAATATTTTGATCTTAATTTAGCTTATTTGTTATTTCCGAGTTTTTTTTTGTATTTCTGCTGACTTGCGGACGTATCGTGTTAACTAGTGCCTCGAAAATGGTTTTCATTTCACTGCTCATTGTCGCTCTGTGATCGTTCAAGTACCTTCAGTTCTAAATCATTATTCTACTTAATTATAGTCGTCAGAAACTGTCTTCTGTTTAAAGTCAATGGCTCAACTAATTCTGTGGCTGATTAAATAATTACTGTTGTATTTGTATGTTTGCTGCCCATCGTCTATTGTAATAACACAACTTTTCGTTGTATGAGCCTTGCGATTTGTTCTTTCGTCATTGCGTTAGTGCTGGACCTTCATAATTTTTTGCCAAGGCAGCTTATGCATCTCTAGTGCCTCTAAAATGATCTATTACTGTTAGACCAGTAGCCGAAGATTTCACTAGCCGGCAACATAACTTCCTTTTCTATATGCTTTTTGTTTTGAAAAAAACAAGTTATGTTGCCGCACTCTACAGTTACACTCTAGTGTTCTAATATTCTCTATTTAATTTTAGTGCGTTACTAGTTATCGTGTACATAAATTTCTTGTAAATTGTAATTTATCATGTACAAGAAGTCTCATTATTATTCCACTGATTTCAGTATTTTTTTCTCTTTTACACATGTCAACTAGTAATATTAATCCTAGCTTTGAGTATATGCTACCATAGTCAGCAGTAAAAACTTCATGCACTGCTAGAACACTGAGTGTATCTCTTGAGTCCATAGCATTCGTGAACTTGTGTGATAAAGAGATTCACTGTGTTTTTACTCGTTTTGCATGCTTTGAAAGCCTATTATTCCTCGTTGGTATCTTGAGCAACTCCACTCCATTAGTTACCCCTATTGCCTATTAACGTACATTTAGTCTTGTTTTCAAGTGAGCTTTCATTAATTTCTTCCTTATCCATCCAGATACTTCTTTATAAATGGGAAGAATGCATATTGGCCTATCAAGCTAGTAACTTGCAGAATTATTACTTCAAAAACTGCCTTAACATTTTACAAATTCTTGCGGAAGATGCGGTGCGAGGGATTGTATTTCATCGTGTCTTAGGGACTTGGTTCTCCTGCGTATATTCTCTGTAGATGTCTTCCTGAGCTCCACACACAAACCTATACTGAGAGCATCTGGAATCATCAGTTGGCTTTCTAGGAAATAACGTTTTTGGAGCTTCGGTTATTCCTCTGCGGACTTGCAGAACAATCAGCAATGCAATTTGCAGGAGTCTGCTCTGATGAGAGTTTAATAGTCGCAACCGACTGGGGGCAAAAGTCTTCGTTGCTGTTTCTTTTTTGCTTGACTACAATATTTAGTTTCTTCTAGATCCTTGCTTGATTTTTTTGAAGGTATCGAAAACTGCCAATAGGGACGAATTTTGCGTGCATGTGGTGCCACTTATCCTGTGCTTTCCTGAGTTGTGTTGTGATGATCTCCTCAATTCAACAAGCACGTGATTACTCTCAAATTAAATACAATAGTTTCTTTCTTTGATTTCTTGACTTAACAATGCTTACCGTCGTTAGTGAGACAATCTTCTGGCAATTACGTCGATAAAATTTTGTATAATTACATTTAACGAAATGAAAATTTGAGTATTTCCAATTCATTCGGCACATGACATATTATGCTATGATGAATTGGAAATTTCTTATTGTTAAAATCTGTAGGTGGAGGAAATATATTGATAGATAATGCCATAAATATGCCTCTGTTTTCAAATCCAGACAAACGAAGCTGAAAAAAATAAAAAAGAACGTATGTGAACAAGCGACCAAAGTTGAAATAAAGAGTACTGCTAGCGAGACAAATGTGGCAATTTTACGGAGCACAAAAGACGCAAAAGCTCACTAAAATGAGTGTAACAAATCCCATTTACTGTAAGCGATTTTAAAATCTTATAGAAAAATTTTACTTAAACGATTTCAGAAAAAGAGTGCGAAAAAATAAGCAAACATGTAATTTTGAAGACGTTTTAGCACACAGAAAATTACTCGACCGATTTGCTTTTAAAACATAAAGCGTGACTTATAATTAGCCCTTTTGCACTTAAAAATTTAGGTAACATAAAGATGTCGAGTTGAAACCTCGAAAAAGATCACCTCTTTTTCTGCTTTAAATCCTTTTTACGGCAAGATACCGTTAACGACAAACCTCAGCTTCATCTGAGGCTGCTGTGTTTTATAAGATGATTTTAGGCTTGAAGTGACATTGGACGTGAGCTGAATTTAAGCAACACACCGTAGATAGTCTTGTGAACTATCTATTAATATTATGATAGATTGTTCTATCGTTGTCGTTGTACAAAACGTGTCTGAATAAGTCAAGGAAACATATTTCTTGGTAATATCAACATTTCTGGGTACACATGAATGTATTTTTAGATGCGAGAGTCACTGATCAAAGTTAAATTACGCTCGCGACGTTGACCTTGGGATGGCTTTCGCTGATATTCTCAGGTGTTGTAAGGTGTAACCAGGTGTAGTAGTTATTCTATGTATAATCGATCTCACCGACCAAATAGCCATGCATCCCTCAACTTACCCCGTTAAAAGTAAAGACACAAAGACCAAATGCCGATCACGTGAAGTTGAGATCGCTGCCTCGCCGGAAAATTTTTTAGCCTACGTCTGCGCGTATCTTTGATGGCGACGTGTAAAGAAGAGAGCGCCAACGCGAGGGTAGGAGGTTGCCCTAAGAATAGCAATGTCAGTGGAGTCTGGCACGACCAGTTCAGATCTGCCAGCCGTACAGTGAGCATTTACTGCTGCTTCTCCCCTTCTATTTCTAAAAAAACAATTCAAGATGAAGAACAGGTAAAATAAAATGTTAATTTTTCATGAATATGTGACTTATGTAAATTTTCTGATTCTTAAAATGGTTTTCTGCTAGTAGTTGGGTCATCATACCTGTGCATGAAATTATGTTATAGCTTCTTTATGTAACTGTTCAATCAGGAGGTAAATTGAATGGCTACTTTGAGGATCAGTCTCCAATTCTACATTTTGGTCACAGTTCTAGAAACATTTCAAAAACACCTCAGATCTTTGGGAAAATTGGCAAGCTTCTTGCCACCATCGTAAAATATTTTACCTGAAATCAGTACCTGAACTTCTGCCTGAACATCAACTTTAGGTAATTAAAAATGTAACTTACAATAGACACTTCCTTGAAGCATGCGCTGCATATTTCAGATACTGAAAGAAACTAAACTTTGGGCTTTGTCCAGGTAGTGGTCATGAAAAAGCTGTGAGAATATTAGTGTACAGAAATATCATCTGTGCTACTGTCATTTAGAGAAATACTCTGAAAATACAGCGTTCATTCAGAAACTAAGTACTTAGGAAAGGAAATTTACGCTTTTCGAACTTAAAACTGTTCGTGAGGTTAATATTTTTTACCAAACGTCAACGACATTATAGCATTTATTTTTTATCACCATATACGAATATATTTCGCTGCTTATAATTGACCTCACAGGGAATATTCTACGATCTGTAAAAGCTCACTTAGACATTTATGCTGTACACAAGATCACTTAGACATTTATGCTGTACACAAGATCACTTAGACATTTATGCTGTACACAAGATCACTTAGACATTTATGCTGTACACAAGATCACTTAGACATTTATGCTGTACACAAGATCACTTAGACATTTATGCTGTACACAAGATCACTGAGACATGTATGCTCTGCACAAACATTTTATATTTTTTACGTTCAATTTTAGACGTCGCAATTCATAAATGTAGTCATTTCACATTATTATTCTATAAAAAGAAGAATAATTCTCAAAAGAAATAATAAACGTTTGAAATCTATTCTCATTACAAATGAATTCTTTTGACAACCTCCAGGTAACAGACAGAAAAATGATCTTAAAAATATTTTTAAATCCTCATTACTTTTCTATTAAATTTGAGCAGAACGTTAAAGTTTTTTAGTGTCACTCAAACAAATGTCCATTTATCATTAGTGAAAGTTTTGTCATCATTTGAAAGTGCAATTTTTTATAATTCGTGCGTTAAAGTGAATGGGAATTAAAGTTTTCATTATGTAAATACTTTCAGAACGAGTCTGATTACCAGAACCGCTGTCTCTTCCTACGATCTCTTCTTTTCATGTTTGTTTAATTGTCACTGAACGATAGGTTTGTGTTGCCTACTTCTCTATGCTTGCATATCTGCTAGCACAAAGAGTTTTTTGGAAAATTCGTCTGATAAATTATTGATAACTTGATGCACGTGAACCAGCGCAACACTTACAGAAAACCGCATTGTTTTGTTTACAATTTCACGGTGACATCACACAAACAACTTCTGATGTAAGAACTGCAGGAAACATCGCACAAACGTCTTCTGATGTAAGAACAACAGTAAACATCGCAGCAAGAAAGCACCTCACAGCAGAGCTGCACCCAACCTGCATTTTAGGCTATTTTCCCATCCCGTGCGATCACCTGAAGGCCTGCGCTGCCAAAGAGACTCTCTTGCCAAAGTCTAAATACTTTCTTCACTAGAGTTGCATTGTTTTTGCTCTCATTGTTATAGAAAATTTACTACTAACAACTGGGATGCCTTATTTCATTATGGTTTGTACTAATGTTAGTCCGTTATAACGTACCTGTATTTAAAGATATATGGTGTTTTGTAAAAGAACAAAACCTGTAGCTGAATCAAACAAGTGGGAAAATTATTTTTACAAGAAACTAGTAGATTTCAACATCACTTCGAAATCTTTGTCGTAGACGCTTTGTTGCACTAAAGGGAGGTATGCATTTGCGTCTTATTCTCAGCGCTGTCTCAATTACCTCTTCATGGCTTCAATGACAATGTGGTGCCTTAGCCATTTTAACTGCAACTCAATGTCACATTTTTTCATGTCTCAACGGCACTATATTATTATCTTCTTAGTCTCACATGGTTTGTTAATATCGCAACAGAACTTAGTAAGCTCCCTGCACTGCTACCGTAACATCCCTTTGTTATAATAGCAGCTCAATATTTCGGTATTTTCACTACAAACCTTCCACACTGCTGGCTCGACCACGCTACATTACTCCCTTAATACAGCCACATTTCTACCTTGGCTGCGTTGGATTGTTGCTGTGCGACCTTGGCATTTGAGCAATGATGCACAGTTGCTTTATCAGTACCACAATTTTGCTTCTGTAGTGCTACTTTGTTATTTTAGCTTCATTGTTGCCTTAGGAACTATGCACGGCAGCATTGCTTTGTACAGTGCCTAAGTGCACTTCAGTCGTCCCAAAACTCCCACATCTTTCTTACAACTCCTTAAAGAATTTTACAATATTAACTAATTTGATGCTTATGAACTTTATTAGTGCGTGAACTGATTTATAAAAAATACGATGTGGGATCTTGGTTAGGAAATAATTTATTTTATTAGATACTGAAATATGCACAATAAATACCGTAGATTTTTAAGATAAAACTTCATTAGTAGGAAAAATAAACGATTAGTTTAATTTATACTCTACACCACAAAAGAATTACTGTAAAAAATATACCATTTGAGTTAAATAACAAACGTTTAATTGCGTTAGCAGAAATACTAACAGCAGCGTTTGTAAAACTCAACACAAGTTAACACAAACAAGAAGGAAATTACTTTTTTACAGAAAGCTTCGTTCATTCGCTAGGAATTCACAGCATGATGCAGATTTTCATTTTTTATGGGTATGTATTATTTCATTAATCTTCTCTTCAAATTATGATGTGACAACGAGAAGGTTATTTACATTAATTTCCACTGAAATATTGCAATTTTTTGCTCAAATTGTTAAGTGATTCCATTTCATTGGAAGTTCAGTTTTACCTTGACTATATTCTACTGCGCCATGACAATTGCTGTCTAGCTATGAAATAATGTTAATTTTGGCAGTTGAATTGAAGTCTCAATTTTACTTATAAAAATGATCTGTTTTGTGAATTTCTGAGCTACTCAGTTCACTATTAACGTTGACGCATGCCAATATTAGGCGACTAAACAAACAAACAAATAACTCGGAGCGAATGAAGAACTTGCAGGAGGGCGGGTATAATTGAAATATCTGCTACGTCTGAACTCGTGCACTTCCTAAGTGAAGCACTTTCTTGTAATTATCGTACGTATTTACAATATTATGAAGTGATTCTTTATTTACAACATGTAGGGGTTCTTAATAGTTCCCACATACAGCGATGTAGTTGCTCTACCTCGTGATCAGTAAAATGGTTTGTTTAAAATACTTCTTGCAATATCGTACCGACTTGAAATATGCTACAAAATAAATTGCTTCATTGATAACCGAAGCGCAGCCTTTCATGAACTACGTGGTAGTTTCAGGATCACGTACATGCTTAGGTCTCATCACCGAAACAAAAGTTTCTGAAAATTGTGTCATTAACGAAGATTACGATTACAAAGAACGTATCTCGTCTACCAGTACCAAAATTCGTTCATCATATCCTGAAATCGTAATGACTGCTGTCAAATTCATGAATATGAATTGTGAAACGATGATCAGCTCTAGTCATTCCTTACACCTTTGTTCAATCTCTCGCGTTAGCTATTGTTAGTGATTTTCCGTTGCATCGGTTGTTGGCGCTCGTTTCCTTTGATCCAAGAGGGAGTCCCAAAATGATGGGGCATATTCATAAGTTTAATAAAAGCATAACAGCTTCAACAGCAAACACGAAAAATGTGTTTTTATTTTTGAAGTATATCTACAATGTCATCTTGTTTTTTCTTCGCTCTTTTTTACAGTTTGTATTGTTTATTCCATTCTGCTTTAATTAAACCTAAAATTCTGTCATATCATTTCATCACATCCTGTGGCTTGTTCATCTATTTTTGTACACTAATTTTATCAGCTCTCAGCTCATTGTGGGGTCCGGCAGGAGTTCAACCATCTCTTATCTGAAACGCAACAATCATTTAGTGCCCGCTTCTATTTCATGTGCATCTCGTGGGAAAACTCAAAACCACAAGCAAGTTAAGAAGGAGTAACGGTACCTGTTGGAATACATCATGTCACGTCGAAAGTGACAGAGAGAAAGGATCGCGAACATGTATCCTTTTCAGATCGTATCTCGAAATGATATCGATCATTCGAAAAGCTGTAAACGATCAAACATCAGTGAAAGCAAATGTTAATGTCTTAGTAATGGTTTCTGTAAACATTGAAAGCCTTTGACGATAAAAAATCAATGATTCTAGACAAGAAGGAAATCTGTTTACCGATCAAATTAAATTCATTTGTGGCTGAGTGTAAGTCCGAATGAACATCGTTAACGTTAATATGGAGCAGTGGGACATTCATTTATACGGAGCATATAAACCTCAAATATTCTATTTTTCTTAGTAGCCATACGAAATCGAAATCACTTGTTTACAAAAAGCAATCGGTATAAACAATACGATTAAGAGGGAGAGGGAGGCGTCAAGTTTTATTATTCCACGAAATTAAATTTTGCTGTCGTTTGTTTGTTTTGCTGTCGTTTGTTTCACATTGGCCAAGCAATAATTTTTGATGCAATGGTTCACAAACAAGGGGCTTAATTAACAACACTAACGTAAAAAAGATCATAAGAATTTATTAAAATAAATAACGACATGAAAGGTAACTTTTATCAACTACCACTCAAAAGGTTACTTCTCTAAGAATTTTTATTATCTGCTCGTGCATCATAAAAAAATACCATACCGCATGAATTTTTCAGAGATCAAGAATATTTGGTAATCACCAAGCAAATGTTTCCAATGTTGTGTATCTAATGTTTGTTTCAATTCAGTCCAAGTAGAGGATGCGGCAAAAAGATCTGATAAATTTGCAGGCTTAATAAAAGTGAAATAGTGAAACGAAAAATGTGTTTTATTTTCAAAATGTACATGTAGTGTAATTTTCTTGCACATAGGGCTATGAAAGGCTAAAGTTTAAGTGATATAATTACATTGATACGAAACATGCCAGTCGATGTTACGCGGCATCTGAATTCATGAGGCTCACTTTAGAAGTGTGACAAAACTTAACTGAAACCAAGCCCGTAACGACATATACAAGGTGTTCTTAGACGTGTACACTTGGACATATGAGGGCTGAATTGTCATAAAGCTACTCAACACCTGGCGTGTTGAGATGAACATCAGACGCACCTGAGCTATCACTTATACAGGTAATCAGCTCCCCTAGCATACTGAAATGAGAATCCGTATATCAGACACACATGGGCCAACATGGCTACGAAGCCACACATTCACATTGTTTGATCAAGTTCAGAGAAGTTGCCAACTTCACCGAAGCGAGGATGCAATTGTTCGGCTCGCCAAGTGTAAGCTATTTTGAGCGCAGTAGTTTGTTCTCTGTGTTCAATTCAATTCTAGGTTCGGGTAATTTTTTGTACCGTTAAGTTCAGATTTAAAAGAAACGAATTTGGTAAGCGCTTAAATGTGTTTCGTAATAAAATGCATGCTAGCTGTCTGCATGCACACAGCTAGTCGTAGTTCTATACATAAAACCAATCTAGCTAAATAGCTTACTAGCAAATGGCATGGTTTCCTAGTAGACTAGCTTGTGACACACATTCACGATCTGAGTGCTAGCTGTTGTATTGCATAACTACACATCTTTTATGTAATTCTAGTGTGTTCATGCTTTGCTATAATGCCAATAAGAAAATTTATTGTAGGAATACATAACAGAACTGACAAAATATTCTGACAGCACTTATTTCACCAACACTAAGCTCAATGCAGTTCAGATGAATTTTCAGGCTGAAAATTTTTGTTTCCACGCAAAGCCTCGTGTATTCAAAAAATGAGATCTACAAATTGTCAAGAAATAGATTCGTGTTTTTATTCCCTAATCATTCGTAACTCATTCCTGTTTGTATTCACTTCAATGTCAAGGAACAGTGTTCTATACTATGTCCGTTAATTATACCATATTTTCGTATGAATATCCATTTCGTTTTTTAATTAAATTTCAAATCCTTATGAGAAAATCTAATGAGGTAAATCTTTTATCAATACCTTCCTTATTTTAATAAATGAATTGAGTTTAACTTATACTTTTGAGTCTCAAAATGTGTTATTCGATGCTTCATTATTCAACGCAGGAGATTGCCTATAGATTAAATTTTAGTGTTCGTTCGTACTGTATTTTTAGTCAATAAATAGAAATTACATGAGGACAATTCAGATTTCAGGTCATAGAAACAGTTCAGCAGATCAAATTTATTGTCTACAATGCGTGCTAAAATTTTCAAGATCATCACGGCAATGCTCTTGCTACTTTCCCAATTCGATGAGATTTTATGGGCTTCGAGCGCATCGAGCGTACAAAATATGCTATTGAAAGAAGTTAAAGTTGCAAATATTATGATAGAAATAGAGTAAATCAGCATTAATTAGAAAATTGTTTCATTCTTGGCAAAGCTGGATAATTTAAACATATCAGTATATGTTCGATATCAGAAGCAAATCTATAATTACGATAAAATACGTAAACCTCGTGGGCTTAATTTTCATGTGAAATTAGAATTATTCCAAACTCACGCAACACCATGATGACTCATGTAGTGTTCATTTTGCAGTTTCCAGTACTTTCACGTGTTAATGGTCTGTAAGCTCCAACTAAAAATTCGACTCGCTTGAACCACAAGGTCCTAAGTAACCTAAGCACTTGATTGAAGTGCCGACACCGTTGGCTTTTAGTGATTACGTTATTAGTTTTAAGAGCTTTTGATACGTCTTGTAAAAGAGTAGCAGATGCCCAAGCTTCTGAATTTGCCTTTTGTTAAGATATTGTATGACAGACGATGGTCATCAGGCTCATGTCGTGGATGTTCTAAAAACATAATCAATTTTAGTTGAAAAAATTCGTGCAAAATACTTGTGAACTGTAACGGTAACGAGCTACTACAAATTTCTGTGACAAGCAAAGCAAACAATTTTGCTTAACACATGACTGACCGACCATGCCATCTCGGGCCCTGCTCAATGCGGTTGTAGAGTTCTATAAGTCTGTGAGGCAGTAGATTTTAGGATGACAGAAGAGGCTGAGCCATGCCGCAAAATGACTATTTATAAACTTGCTCTAAATAGTAAAGCGTGACAGCTCTTTGGGACTGAATACCTGCATTTAACTACCCATTTTTGGGGTTAAATACGAGGTATGGAGTGGAACCTCATAGAAATACATAAAGTCTCTCAATGACTCAGAAACTGATACAACTGTCTTCTGAAATGGCTCTTTTTAGTTTCGGATTGAAAGAAACAGTTTTATACTCATCTAGCAAACTGTTTGATTATATTTTTTTGTAATTTTTTCACAAAAATTAGATGAACACGAGAATAAATTAAATTAATTCTGGAGTAGTCATTTTTCCAGTTTTCATTCTCTCGCAGCCTGTAGCTTATGTTTTCTTTCTATAAAACTAGAAACGCGAGCAGAATATTAACTTTTATCTTAATAGTTCAGCTCATCTGTACAACTTGATGAAGTTGTACTAATTTTTTCTTTAAAAACTAATTTTTTCTCTATGTTATAATTTTTTAAATATGCAAGTGGTAGGATAAACGTAATCATATATCAAACAGAAACAAACAATTATGGTTTAATATCTGTATCTACTCAAGCAAGTTTTATTGAACTTATTACTTTTAGCAGGTTTGGACATCAAGTTGGATCTTGAAGGTGATGGAGAAAAATGTAACTGAGAGCCTTTGATATTGCCAAAAATTCGCACGACTGATATCAACATGCTATAGAAAGGATAAAATTAGATTAAAAGGACAGTAAAATATATTTTCATTTCCAGTCACCTGGAGTTCACTGGATGCAGTCTGTCATTGTGTTCTGCCCTAATGTGTTTTTCTTCAACATTGTTACCTATGCAATTATTATTTTATAGCTGACAGTATGGCATTATTTGGATGAAAGCAATTCAATCAATATATCCCAGTGATAATTTATAAAACTATTTTGTATAGGAAAAAATTTCCACTGTGAATAATATCTGTTAAAAAATACTTTCGGTTAATACTAAAAAATGAACTTTATTTATTCGTCTCATTAAATGCCTTCGCTTGTTTACGTGTTTTATTAATAGATACTGACGAAATTGTTTTGCATACAGTCTATTTCTCTTGTGATAATACTCATTCGTGAGTTTAACTCTTTAAGTTATCCAACATTACATTAAAGTTAAATTTGTTTAGGTGAAGTTAACATGAACTTCTTGTGGCGTTGAGCGCATCTTACTTTTATTCCTATTGCTTACTCTCATCATTTTTGACACATTATAACCTCACACCTAAATCCTTGTCTTATTGTAGGTCATCCGTGTGTAATACAATACAATGAGCATGTTTATTGGTAATGTTTTCGTTACAGGGCGCTTCTATCGTTGCTCCTGAGTCTAATGGTGCTCTTTGCACGCACGTCCGCCTGGGACATGTTCGATGATGACGATGATGATGATGATGATGATGATGATGACGTCGACGATGATGACCAGGACGAGTAAGTAACGAAATGATTGAGATGTGGCCAGTGAAGATTATGTTATTTGTGCACACAGGAAAGTAAACAGTTAGCAGCAGTGACAATGCAAGAAAAATAAAATTGACAATTGCGTATGCAACTATTTGAGGTGGCATGGTACACGAACAGTTTAGTTAAAAAGTACTCGATACACTTTGAAAATATTATTCATAACATTTTTAAAAATTATAAGAATTAAAAAAGCTAAAATATAATGAAATAATACTTTTATCATGAGGAGTACAGAAATACTCTCAAATGTAATAGACACTTCTGAAAATTTTATTATAACAATATATACAAATCAACTAGGCTAAAAAGTATGAAGAACACTTATGAAAAAATTATGATATATGCTTTCGAAGCACAATTTCAAATAAATTAGAGATGATACTTATTTAAATTCGAGAGTGTGATGATTATATGTTTACATTTTTGGAGCATGTAGTCTTCAATCTTTTTACCATTTGGCACGTCTACAGTGTAGAGTCGTTAGTTAAGCAATAAATATCAGGCAGGAAGCGCAGGGTAGATTTCTGAGATCCACAAGTCAAAGCCCACGTCGATGGTAAGAGCAATAGGGCACTTGCACAGCAGTTTAATGTGCATCTCAGTGCCGTTGGTTCAATAATTACAACATGGAACAAACATTATTCTTCAGTGAATCGTCCGCGTTCTGCTGCTCCAGGGGAAATTTTTCCCTATCAATTCAAAATATGGCCAAAATTAATTCTGTGAAGTTTTAAACTACAAAAACTGAATTAGTAAATGAACTTACATCAGTAGGAACAACCGTTAGTCGTCAGCCTATGATCAATGCATTCTAGAATTTGACTTTTCGATCCCGGAGATCTACGAGTACACTGAGGTATCCGCAAAATGTTTCCTGGTTAAATGATGACTACACACAGCAGACGTGTCAAATAATAATCAGATTGAAGATTAGATGTTCTAAGAAGGCAAACATACTCTTAAATAGTTTTGATTTCTAAAATCTAATTTAGTCTAAAATATAATAAAAATTCTACTTGAAAACCAGATGATAATAATTTTCTCAGTTGTTCTGAATACACTTTAGCGTAGTTGATTTACATTTTTTGTTATTGATTTTTTCGATAACTTTTGATTACATTTTAGAGTAATTGTGTACTCCTCATAAAAACATTATTTCTGTATACTTTGTCTATTTAATTCTCGCCATAATTCATTAAACCTTAAATAAAGAAGTTTTCCATGATGTTTTGAATACATTTTAATCTAACAGTATACAAAATTTTTTCAATTGAGGTAGTAAATAATCTCTGCAAATGCTTCACATGCTGTCAACATTTTCTAATATTTAAAAAAAAATTCAAAATTCATTGGGTCTTGAAAATTTTATGAAAATATTCATTGAAATTCATCAAAATTCAACAGAAAATTACAATTTAATGTCTTAGTAACATTTTATCACTTTTTCCAAAATTAAAACAATGACAAAAATTTATCATTATTTTCTGCGTTCAATAAACATTATGATAAATATATGTAATTTCACAAAGCAACGGATTTCAATATTTCATTCAAAAATTCGCTGCCATTGTAAAACATGGACTGCATGACTCCATATCTGTGAAATCCACATGTGAAACGAATTAATCAGTGGCTTCTCCCCGTAATGCATATACGGGTGATTCAATGAAGGGCTTCGTTTTGAGAGATGATATCACGAGCTAAAAGTAAAGTTTGAATTGTTGCCTCTACTCTTAAAAATGTAAATGATATTAAGCGATGTGATTATTTTCAAAGAGCAAAACCCACGTACCGTACATGTATTTCGGTTCCCTTTAAGACTCCATAGACGATAATACTTGACTTATGGCCTACACTATTCTAGTCTTAACTGTTTTGCACATTAATTTCAACCGAATACGATAGCAGAAAACAATAGTCTCCAAGATTAATAAATTGAACTATTCAATTAGCAGTAGGCAGACGAGCTCATTTGATCGTGAAGAAAATGCATTTCAAGGAGAAAGGCACGGCAGAGCATTCTTTTTTGTGAAACTTCTCTTTGTGAGAGCTTAAACCCTGTAACTGATGTAAAATGTGTAAAATAAAATACATCCCATGGGTATTCATAATATCTTACCGTAATACTGTCCTTCATGAACTTATGTGCATTTTCCGAGTATTCGATGACTTAGCCTGAAATTTGAGCAATAATAAAATGTTCTAATATTAGCTGCAACAAAGTGGTTTAATTTCAAAGTCGTCTCATACAATGACATTGATAATCTATGGAGCAGCATACTTGGTGTCTTCGTTTCCATGTTTGTTCTTCATATAATGTTTCATAACTCTCTTCAACTTCTATTTGAGGTTTAGATAATTCTATGCAATGAATTACACATTAATACAATCAGATAAATATTTAGCACTTCATATAGGACACTGATTAAAAATTTACTCTGTCAGTGTAGAAAGCTACGGACAGAGTTACTTAATTGTGAAGAAAATTAGATGATATCTGTCTATTTTTTCCTCCTGTAAAACACTGAGTGGTTCATTTTAGCGCTCATATATGGAAAAATGCCTTTTTCTTATATCGTATACGTATAGTCTTCTATTTGGCATCTGAATACATATATGTCACGACAGGGACTGACATTTAGTAATAATCTTATGATACATGTTCATGTTCTTTCAATATTGTTATGAATAGACGCACCAGATGAGCATGGGGAAATGATTATGACCATACAAAAGTCGAGAGATTGTGGAAATTTTCATAGAATTATATGCGTAGAATGCATGACAAATACTTAAGTCTTTAAATTCTATCAAAGTCATCACGATATTCTGAGAGTCAAGTCCGACGTAGCTTATCAAGCTTCAGTTATCAAAATGATTAAATGATTTCAACGAGGTAGTGCTGATGAGAGCGCTCAGAACATCATGGACTAAGATAAGTTCAGCAGAAACTGACTAGAGGTGCATTACTCTTACAGCTCGATTAACATTTTATCTTGTTAACTGTGGTTTTTGCATTCAACAAGACTATAAATCTCGATGGAAGTGAACTAACTGTGAGAGTACGTAGCACTGGTTGCTATTTCTTAGATACACTCAAAAACTCGGGCTTCGTTTCAAAACGTTATTAGTGTTTTACTCAATACACCAGGACATGTCACTGCTAATTCTCAAAGTATGACATGTACAAATCTCATCTCGCTCAATTATAAATTTGAATGCCTAAGCGCACGCTGTAGTGACTACAGTCCGTTCTTTCACAAGTGACGCCATTTAAAGAGACTTGATGGGTAGACAAAACAAAACAAAACAAAAACGTATATTTCCAATAAAGTTGGTACATAAGAAGTGTAACATCATTGGTTTTTAAAAATGCCTTATCATAAAATCCTTAAGTGGTAGGTATTCTATGCATAGTATCATAGATGATAGAACAGCTGGGTGCAAAAGCTTTGTGAGAGCTTGTACATGGGTGCTTTTTTATGGCCAATGTTTGTTTTCTTTGGATTACTGACGAAGGAAATGGTACACTGAAAAGAGTACGTGGAACTAAGATATGCAGCACAATGAATTATAATGCACATTTTATTATATGGTTCGATTTTGAAGTACATTTCATAATCGTTTTTCCTTTTACAGTGATGATGATGACGATGATAGTGATGACGACGATGACGATGATGATGATGGGGATGGAGGGGAAGATGATGAGGATGATGAAGATGATGAAGATGATGAAGATGATGAAGATGACGAGGATACCGAAGATGATGAAGATGAAGATGACGAAGACGATGAAGATGATGAAGATGGAGATAACGAAGACGATGAAGATGATGAGGATGATGAGGATGATGAGGATGATGAGGATGAAGATGCTGAGGATGATGAGGATGATGAGGATGATGAGGATGATGAGGACGATGAGGATAGCGAGGATGATGAGGATGATGAAGATGATGAAGATGATGACGATGATGATGATGACGATGAAGAATAAATTTTATCATTTTACATCTTCATATCAGGATAATTTTAATATAATCCCGTCCCAGTGTTCGTTGTTTTTATGGACTGCACTTCCAGTAACCGCTTAGCGTTGTCCTTGCCTTGATTGTTTGTCCCGCGTACGTCGTCGGTGATGTACATTTTGTATTCCCTCATCTGTGTGTTGAATAAATAGAGTATTTAAGACGGACGATGCTAGCAACACAGCTGGACTTGCTCTCTGTAATTTTATATTTCCTTCTTGAGACCAAATGAGAATTATACAAAGGAAACAATAGGGCCACAAAAAAAATTCAGACTGCCTTAAGGAATTAAACACCGTTGTCTTGTGCACAGAAAAATTAATTGAAATCAGGACTAAGCGAAATATTTCATTATCGGTTTTGTAGGTTTAATACAATTATTTCCACTGATGTTTCATTTAACTCCCACTAATGAAACCCTCGTATCATATATTGTTTTTCTCCTACTTAATTTATGGTTCAGATTTGTATCAGAATTGAAAACTGATACTAAAGTACAAGAAATCATGATTGCTCTGGTGAATTCCATGGACAACGATGCTATAGCACTCATATCAATTCGTATTCGGTTTTAGCAGGCATAGAGCTTGGTTTCCTAAACATAGACTTAAGCGCGTGGCTGTTTATTCTTCAAGAGCCACAGCTCGTCCACAATTTTGTACTAGGTACTTATCACAGAAGTCAAATCTCAAATCCAGACTTTGGGGTGGATGATCTGATGATACTCACCTAAGTACGCCAAAACGGCACGCAAAGTTGCTTGTACAATGCACGTTTTTTCTTTGTAGGGTAAAACTGTAATTGGTACAGAACGACGAACAGCTCCTTTAGTGAAGCAAAATACTATTAGAACTTGACGAAAAATATTCAAGTGCGCTATTGTCGAAAACAGTGTGACTTCGATTTTTTCAAGCAGAGCCTTGAACTAATCTAAAATTTTAATAACTCAAAAAACTCATACTTTTTAGAAGTACACCTTTATCAAGTTATGCAGGTTCAAGTGCTGATCCTGCGTACCATCTTCAATTCTTTTTCCATTTGGGTACTAAAATTGAAAAGAAAAGTGCTCATAAATAAATTTGCAAACCAGGCGAACTGCCCCTTTTGGTCTTCTTTAAGTATGATTGATCATTTATAGAAGTAAGAATCTTGTCGATCCCAGAAGCCAGCGGATTGTTGAAATTCAAATACCTTTATGACTATGCTTTCAGATATATTTTAGCCTTTACCAGTGCAGTAGTGCTGTACATGTTTCGGGCTGAACGTACAAAATTGTAAACGCGAACACATTCGGAGAAGTTTATTTTCAACAACGTAGATGCACAGACAAAGAAAAACTCTTAGTCGGCTTCTGATACAAGAAAAGCAGATAAACGAGACTCGTTCCAGATTCTGAGTTTCTGAGGCTGAAAAGTTATTGTATATCATGTAAAGAAATCTACACTTGCCTTATCCATAAAGAATGTCGGTTCTTAGTTTACACACTAATTGAAGCAGAGACGAGTGAGGTGTTTTTGAATTATTATCATTACATTTCGGACTGTACCTTTTATCTGTCATCACACGTGTCACTCTGTAGACCTAAAAACAGTTATTTGTACGAAGTTTGTTCACGAGTATAAATCATGTTCACCGTGTTCCATATGAATCACAAGCACTCTGCTGAGTTTTTTTACTTTTTCTATTTATGCGTCCGTTTACCGCTCTAACATACACACTTGAACGCGGAAACTAACTTTGTTATTTAAGTATTCTAAACTTATCCATTTTCATTTGCTCATGATCGAGTAGACTACCAGGGAGACGTGACAATGATGTTTGAGAATTGAGATACCGTAAGAGAATTGCCAAATGATTGACATTTATTTGAAAATTCGACGATTAATTTTTCAGTTTGAGAAAAGACGTAGAATAATTAATCGCAATCTATTTATAATATGCATGAAATTTCATCTTAAAATAAGTTTTTCTAGAAGAAAAACGAACAAAATTAATTACATGCAGAGCCTGATAGCAGCATAACTGACTTGGTGCAGCTTTAATAGTGCGGTTTCCGTTGCATATTTATAAATTCTAAAACCATAGTTCAGCTTACTTTTAATAAGCGTTTTGTATGAGCAGAGCAGCGTCACACGGTCGGCTCCCCGGGAAGAACCAAAAACATAATTTAATAGGTTTATCCTCCTGCTAAAAACAGTATTGAATAGACCCAAGTGAAAATTTCATGACAGTTTATCATCTAAATCATCCTAAGGAACTTATCATTATGTGCAAAATTTATTGGCTCCCCATGGAGCAGCAGCTTGGAAGGTTCATGTCAGCAACGTCCCTGAAAATGGAGCGCTCAAGTTTTTGTAGGAAAAAAGACAAACCCTTTCTGCACAGTCTAATTATTAACATTGTTGCATTCAGTGCTGGCAAGTGAGCCGATGAAGAATTAATCATGAAGTCATCAACATACAATGAATGGATGACATTGGTTAGTTGAAGTAGATTACATTTAGAAATGAACTTTAATGAACTTTATTTCTAATAGATTATACAATACACATACATTGGTTTTTAAATTCTTAATGCTAACATCTTATGAATAATGATAGTTCTTATCGATAATGTCTTCAGAGAAATAGCGATGCTACAATCAAGATCCCCGTCCTCTGCGCTGAAATTTGTAGTCGAGGCTCGTAGGGGCGTACCGAGAAGCGAGGTAGAGGTGTGACATATGCTAAGCGCAAGGACTACTATAACCAGGACGTGCATCGCCATGTATAATAGCTGACTACGGTAGCGGAAGCCATTGCATTCTTAGTAACATAACATTTTCTATCGGACAATTTGATCGAAAATTACTTCTTTCAAGCAATAGAAGGGATAATAAGGTTTTACAGTGAATTTTTAATGGTTTAAAGCACTGTAATGCTTTGAAATACCAATTTTAACCAGACTTAACATGTATTATTGTATAAGCTTAGTGGCCACTTTGTAGAAAGCTGAGTTTCTGCAGTTTTAGACTTTACATGTTGATTATAGTTAAACCTTTTCCAATGCTAACAACCAAACATACAAACATTCACGCATATAAACAAACACACATAGAAGCAAAAACATACCAAACTGCAGCGATTAGTCAGCCAACCGGGCCTTCTTGACAGAGGTCTAAAGGACTGCATTCTTCTGCTAGTCTTTCTCTGAGGGGTTGACAGCAAATTTGAGGGGTTAACTGCAAATTGAGTGAGTGTAGTAGTCGTCAGAATACTGCCTTTCTTTGACTCGCACAGTTCCTTGACGTCTGCAAATGATGCCGTGTTTCATTGTCAAGACTGATCTTCTGGCCCTCCTCACTGATCCAGGTGTTGCGGATGCAGTTTTTTAGCAGATGCAGCTCCAGTTGCTTAGCAGATGTACTGTCAAAAAGGAGAAACCAGACACGCTCGTTGTGAAGAGGATGCTTGGCTGTGGTACTGCAATTGCCTAGTGATTAGAATAGAAGTGGCTTTGCAGTCTCGGTTGTTCTCTGCAATGCCACTCAACAACCCACCAGAAATTGAAACAGTTGGGCGAATCTACCAAGAGAAACACATTCTTCTGTTTCAGTGTCTGGACTTTGTCAAATGTTTCCCTCAGTACCTGGTCCTTGTCAATAGATGAAGTGATGTACTGCAGCTTGCGTTTGCATGGCAGCACCAAAAAGTCTCTGAGCTGTTCATAATTACACTTCGGGTATGATTGAAGAGCAAAACAATAATCATTCATGGAAAACTGCTTCTGTGATAAAAGTTCCAACAGACGTGTCAAAAATACCAACTTCTTTTCCTTTTCGGTGTTGATATAGGCTGACGTGTGAGCTTGAAGGGTGACAACATTTTGGATCTTTTGTCAAACGGGATGTAATACATAGTTCATTGCCAAGTGCACAGTTTCGTTGGACTGCGTATACGATCTCAAACCATTGTTGGGATGAAGTATCTTAAACAGTGGTACACTAATGCCGTTCTTGAATGCACTGAGCGTTAGTGGGGAACACAAAGTGGGCTTGTTTTCGACAATTCGACGAAGTTGTCGGTCATGAACAAACACACAAGACTTTCTTTCGATCTTGAAATAATCAAGTTCTTGTACTGCGTCTGCAGGATACATTCAGGTTTGAAAGTATCAAATGAAGTAATCTTATCCTTCTGAAGAAAATACCTCAGTTGTTGGTCTTCCACTTTCTCCAGGCGAGATGCAGGTTTTGGAGATGGCAGACATGAAGCAGGCACATTGAAGATACTGGGAGGGATTTCACTTATTCACACAACACTTCACTTGTTCGGCATTTTTAATACATATAATTAGCAATAAACTTTGAAAACAAACAGTATCCACTTAGAAATACAGCAATGTGCCTCGAAACAAACAACAATGTCCGACTCAAACCGAGCGACAGTCTACGACAATGTTCGCACTGTGACAGATGAGGTAACTAAGGTCAGTAAACTGGCCTCCGCTACCGTAGTCAGCTACATGGCGGTGCACGTCCTGGTTATAGTAGTTCATGGCTAAGCGTTAAACGAAGCAGCTGTTGGACATGTTCTTCTAGCTCTCAATGGACAGGCACAAATAGACCGTCACAGCTCCGGGGAACGAACCCCTGGACTTCCGAATGGCAGGTGGGTACCCTCACTAGTCTGGGAGTAGGGCAAATGAGAATAGTGTGCAACTCATCACGCTACCTTGAGGTAGTGTCAGGCAGCGCATGTGTTGTCGAGCCCCATTCTTGAATAG
>VCRD01000158.1:112144-206095 GCA_006783055.1 Trinorchestia longiramus
AATGTTTATGTATACCCGTAGGTACTGCTGTTCTATCATCTATGATACTATGCATAGAATACCTACCACTTAAGGATTTTATGATAAGGCATTTTTAAAAACCAATGATGTTACATTTCTTATGTACCAACTTTATTGGAAATATACGTTTTTGTTTGTTGTTTGTTGTTCTTTCGCAGCTCATCTGCACATAGACCAGATATGCAAGACATTTTAAGACAGTAAGTTGGAAATGGCATATCTATGGCTATCGTACAATATTGTAGAGATATTAAGAGAGTCTGCTCCTAGTACCGAACCTATAGGAGGTTTAGTGTTCTCTAGTGTATCCTCATGGAGGTATCATACTTAGAGCAAGTGCTTATCAGAACCTCTAACTGATCCAGTTCACGTTTGTAGGAAGACAAAGCGGTTTGTCGTACTCTATTTTCTCTTACGGCATTAAGTCATTCTGGAAAAACCGAGTACGCAAATATTTTCATTGGTTTCTATATTCTTTCATATGTTCCGATTAGGTTAGTTTAGTTTTAATGAACAACTGAATCCGAAGTAGAACAATTTTCGTATTATGATAAACAGCTCTGAAAATTAAACATGCTTTGAAAGTCAGTGAAGATATCTGTACCAAAGACGAATTCTTTGAAGAACATAGCAATCACAACATCAATGCATCCTTCACGGATAACATATTACAAAATTCAACAATAATAGAGCAGTGTTGGTGTTGTTTCCATGAGTTTTCAGACCATGTTTAATAAACGACCTAGAACCCTGGTGTTTGAAAAACAAGCATCCTAACTGAAATCATTACGTTTCTGTAATCACTCACCCTCTGTAGTGCATTCATAACGCTTGTAAGGATGTGCTTAGCTGTATATATAAATGAATATTTCTCTGCTCTGATCAATATATTTCTTTCACAGCGCTACAAGCAACTATGGCTTCAGTCGTTTTCAAAGTGACCTTTCTGTACCCCGGCGTTCACACTACTGTATAAGAAGACTGGTCCGCAATTACGAACATATACAGTACTGTAAATGTAGCTCAAGCCTGGAAGTACATACGGCATTGACTGTGATTGTGGGCAAAGACTGGAATTACGAGTGGTCTGATGAGTGAATTAAAAATTAAATTAGCAAAGCTCAGTCACAATTTGTTACTGTACCCCTATCATGTACAAATAGCGTTGAAAACAGAATGCTAGCAGTGAGTATTTGGGTGGAAGAAATAATTCATAGGGTCGTTAAGGATGAGTTATTCATGAATGGTAGTATACAGGCATATAATGTATGTGATTACACTAATAACATGACAAGAGTTATCTCGAGCCAATGGAAAATACTCAGATTGGTTTGCTATGAAGGGTTAGAGGATATGCTATTCATTATTTGACTATGCCTCTTCATTCAAAGCGCTTTGCTTTGAAAAAAAGGAAGTTATGTTGCTGCACACTGTAGAATATTTTCTTTATTTTTTTCAGAATTATAGACAATAATCAGAAATTTGGATTTGTAATTTATAAAATGACCACACGGCTTCTCAATGGAAAAATAGCTGGAATACTACAGGAACTCGCGGAAAATGAAGTATTGGAAGATGATATCTCAAAATGAGACAGCGAATACTCAGATGATTTGGATAAAAATTATGTAGCAAATGCCAGCGGAAGCAATACCAGTGGCATCAATTTTGCTAACGATGATGAACATTGTTGAAATTATAATGCACTTCAGTTTAGACGAATAATGCTAGTTCCAGACGTCAGGTTGTTGTAAAAGCGTTACAATTAAATAGAGCTATGACGAGTGTACTTGTCTTTTGCCAAATTGTATAGAGTCCCACTAACACGATAACTCGTAGTTGGCAGGGAACGTGTTAAAAAGCTTATGTTGAACATCCTTACAGACATAATACTATTAACAGAACAACAAAATTGATGGTAATTTTATGTACCTATTTATATGACATTTAACAACCTTTGAACTTGAATAAATATTCTCTTTCATTACAGGCGGAAAATACTGAAGCAACATTGCCAGATTTTAAGAACTAAAGTCTTGTTCATTCACCTGTCTATCTCCCGGTATTACCAACTCAGCTAGATCGTCTTCAGCTGAACTTTTATATAATTTATCGCAGGACTTTGACAATTGTTGTTTAAATAAATTTTTCAACACTGTTTTCCGTCTTTGGTTTTTAGTCTCTACCTTCAATGCAGGAGTTAACTCATCGAGACTCCTGCTGCAGCGACCAGCAAACTGCAGGGTAGACGTAGTGGGTTGCTGAGCATAGCACTTCTTCAGTTGAGGAACACAGTCTCGCCGCTTGCTTGTAAAGTTTCCCAATATTGGTGTGCGGAATGAAAAGTATCCATGGTTAAAAAAACTTGGAGATACGTGAGATGATTTAGGCGATGCAAAAGAGGCTCTTGGTTTTAAACTAAGATTGTGAATCTCTGATGATTTCGAACGTAATTTCAGCTGCTTTTCAGTGATGGATGAGTCATGCAAAAGTTCATCATGTGGTTTGTGTAGAGACATTTGGTGAATTTTCACCTCCGCTTCCTCTTTTAACAGCTCTGATGTGTCAGGGACTGGTGATCGGTTTTGTAAAGGAATGAAGCTTTTATCTGAACACTGGCTGCATACATTACAACCATAACTAATATTTCGATGATTAAGCGGTGTTAACATTGTCGTCCTAGAAGAAAGCATTCCCGACATAGACTGAATGTCAGACGAGCGATCAAAATTTCTTTCGTTGATACATTCAGGAGTTTTTATTTTTATTGAATAACGTGAAGATTTCCATCCGTAGTTCACTTGGTCATTTTCGGACTCCGATGAGGTCGTCTGGGTACTCTGCGTTCGGAAATGTTTTGTCGGGGCCGTGAAGTCACAGCTCCAAGAATGCCGACGACCGTGAATTTCTCCGTCCGCTGCTGTGGTGCCTGTGAATCAAAGGCAACAGCTTGTAAAAAGTTGGAAGCGTATTTTTGTTATTATTACAGTTCTTTACTCAACGAGGAGATACAGTTATTGGATCAAAAACGTTTTGAATTTAGATGAGTACCTCTATCACAAGCGACCTCACTGAATCATAAAAAGCGAGGTATGCACTATTTTGGAACACTCTGTACAAATTTATGGAGAAAAAAAGGAAGCACCAGGACTAAAAATAACATAAAATAGAAATAACAATAGGCATAATTTTGCACCGGACACATACTGTATAACATGATCCCAGGATACACAGTAATCATTAGCCAGGACTCAGAGATATATCAAGCTAACATGATCTACTAGATCAGGTGAAAATTCTCTTCCGCTTTCATTCTTCACTTTCGGGATCAAAACTGAATATACCTTAGTATGACAGGGCAAGGTATACTACCTACTGAGTGGGTAGTTTTGACATACGAGGTTAATATCATAGTCTTAGAGAAGTACGAAGAAAGGGAACTTCAGACCTCATGTCTCTGATTTTTTTGAGCAGTGTACTGACTCAGTGCTGATGCCCTGCAACCCTTCAGTCGTGTGTGCTGCCTGAGAGACTCAATTACAGCAACGCGGTGCATGACTCCCTCGAGACGACTAATATGGACTAAGAAATTTATTACGGGCTTTTACCGTTTTAATGGACAGCAGTGTCTCGATAGCGAGAGAAATTGAAAACATTTTTCTCCTAGATAGATAGATTACTATTTAAAACGTCACCCTCTCTAAAAATTGAGAGTGAAGGCTATTCTATTTTCTTGAATACCTGTACTAGAATATTTTAGCGAGAAACTTGTTTGAGTTTGGGTGTCGTGATTTGTGCAGAGTTTGATGGTGGAAATAAGAGCATATTACCTTGTGAGCACCTTTGCTATCATATTAAATAAGTTGTTCAAGAACGGTTTGAATTACATACAACAAATTGTAAGCAATGCGTTGCAATTGGTGATGCCAAATCAGACCTAATTGATATTAGCCATGGATTTCCGTGGTGTTGTTTTTGAACGTCTTCTGTCTTTCTAATATTTATTAATGATGCTACGGAACACACCTTAAGTTTCCAACTAACGTTCTTGTCTGGCGATAATACTCTCTTCAATCTTAATAAAAACAGTAACACAATTACAAAGAACAATGTATGAGTCATCGCAAAAAGCTTCATTGCTTCTAATAGCAGCAAAATATGCATCACTATCGATAAAACATGATACATACTATTCTTCTATTTACGAAGGGCATTACTTTTTTGCTTGTTGATCAGCGAAAGTCACATTGAAGAAATCAACTCACTCTAAATTTTTAGAAATTATTATCACTTAAAATACAATTTTCACGGAACATGAGTCACATGTTAGCAATTACTATCCAAAATTCACTGAAATGCTTCATAGATTCGAAAATATTTTGGCTGTAGTGTGTGTTACAATTGAATGCTCTGGAGACATCACAGAACTTCTGGTGTTAGTGGGATAGGGAAAAAATATTTTTCTTCGTTACGAAATCGACCACGGAATTACATAATTTGTCCTAAAAAGAGTTCGTTTTATATTATTGCTCTAGTGCTTTACAACCATAAGATCATATTTTTGCTCACTATGCAAGAGGGTTAGGGTTAATAGCATCCACTAGTGCAGTAATACTCATGCTTACACCAAGTCTGCGTACTCACTGTGCATGTAGTTTTTAGCCGCGGAGGATGGCGAGACGTAGGCTTCAGCAGAGTACGTAGGGTGCAGTTTCCTACCAGTAAGTTTGCGGTCTTTGTTGTTCCAGTACTGCTTCATAAGTAAATTCCTCCTTTCTGACAAATTGATACTCCTTCCAGCAGGAACTGCAGCGTCTGTCTTTCTGCTGCCTAACCTCTGTAAGTCAGAAGCAATCGCAGACTCAGTCACTCGCCTTCGTCTCGCGCGCACGTCATCTTTTTCAGCGCTCGACGAAAAGCTGTTGGCGTGACGTGTATGGCAAGATAGCGATGACGGCGTTTTCGATCGCGGGTTGTTGACTGTTATTGGCTGACTGCGGTGGGTCAAGGAATATCGTTCGCATGTGAACACCGGGATTGGATTAGCTGAGTAGTACTGACCACTTAGGAGGGCGGAAGTCTTCTGAGAAACGGTGTTGTAGTCTGTAAATAAAACTGTCTTTTATCACGGCATTAGTAGACCACACGTCAAAAAAATCACATTTTCTTACTGAATTTTTCGTTTGATTTGGCAGAGGACGCGAGTTTTGCGAAGGAGTCTTCATGTTGAAGGATGTGCCTCTCGAATCGACAATATATACAATGCTTACAATACGTGTATACCCTATCGAATTTCCTCCTACCTAAATCCTTAACAGCATGACTGAGAGACGGACCAAGCAAGCAAGCAAGCAACCAACTGTGAATTATTATATAATAATTCACAGTTGGTTGGTTGGTTGCTTGCTTGCTAAAAACAAATTTTTATGTTCCAGTGATCCACAAAATAAAATGCATGAAAATTATCGAAACGTGCCGTTTTTTCCTTCAGATAAATATCAAAGATATTTTAGAGCTACAATATTCACTTTGAAAAGTCATCAATCACAGATGGATGTCACAATTAAACTACTGTTGAGCATACCTTTCACGCTTATTAGCATTGCGTTTCTTTCCAAGTGAAAAACAACGCTTCAAATTTTCATTGGCTCTTTTTGCTGAGCATAAAAAGTCAGACATTGTCTGTTTTCTTAAATATGTGTCTCAGTAAAGAAATAACTCAAATATATGAACTACGTTGATTTTCAGCTCCACTATATTCTCTGTAGAGATTCCCTGCTGTAGAAGAAGTCATCACGCAAATTGAAATACAAATTGTGGCTCCATGACCGTACAACCAATATGCAAAAATTCTTTTTTTCCCTAAAAAATTTCATACGTAATCAATGTTCTTCAGTGAATGAGACAATTGTTCCTCAATACTTACTACGTACATGAAGCGTAATTAATGTTATTGTTATTATTCACACACTGTAAGATGATAGAGGTAAAATTATTGAAATATCTACACATATAATACACAGTATATCTCCATCACTCTCTCTCTCTCTCTTTCTCTCTCTCTCTCACTATCTCTCTTTCTAACTGTGTGTGTCTGTCCCATACATATATTCCAATATCTTATTGAAGAAAAATTATAGAGCTGAAATCAGAACGGGTACACATGTATTATAAACTTTGGATTACCATAGGCCCAGGATTACTTACATATATACCAGTTTCCCCGTTATTAACCTTCTTCTCCTACATTGCTATGTTATCGGTAGATAAGATACAAAACGGAAGTTCTATTCCACTATATCAGGGGCATCCAAACTATGGCCCGCGGGCCACATCCGGTCCGCCACCCGATTTGATCCGGCCCACCAAACAAATCCCGATGTGGTGGCCTTAAAAAAATAATTATCGTATGACTGGCATCGCTGAATTATCCAAAGCTGGGGCTGCTGACTGGTGGCGCTCAGCCCGAGTCAGTTTCCCTCTCTCTCGATAGTGTGTCGCACAGGTACTACATAGTTCTGGTAGGTGCAGCGCATTACAACCAATCAGTTGTGTATAACTGTATATTGTGGGGATGAAGGGCGAGTGGGGCTTCTCTGTATTCGGTGTGGCTATGTGAGAAAAAGCGTGGGGGTGAGTGAACTAAGGTGTTGATAGGGTTTGATTTTTAATTAATTATGATAGGATAAAAAACCTGAATAAATAACCTCACCAAACTTTGAATAATCATAGACTGTGAAATCACTGCAAATGATAACCAGCCAGATGATAAAAAACAATCAGGAATGATACGGTGATGCCTCGCTAATCTGGAATCTATTTAGTTTACCCTGATTTTTTCCAACAAGATTTGTTTAATTTTTCCGTTTCTCTAATACTTGGGAAAATTAAATTTCTGGTACTGATTTGTTTTTTTTCATTTTTATTCCTTCGGCCCGCATGAATGTGGGAAATATATAACGTGGCCCTTACATTGAAAAGTTTGGAGACCCCTGCACTATATCCATGAAAATTATTCAGATTTTGATAGTACCGCGGGTAAAACTGAAAAATGTATTTACGTTCATGGATTTTTTTATTATATTAGTTTTAAACCGTAAAATTTCCACGGGAACTATTTAGTCCCACTTTCCCACTATATAATAATATACTATTTGTTGCTTGCTTGGTCCGTTTCTCTGTTACGCTCATAAGGATTTAGGTAGGAGAAAATTCGGTAGGGTATACATGTATTGTAAACATTATATTGCAGGTACTAAAAACACATCTTTCATTTTGGAAACTCTTTCGCAAAGCCCGTGTCTACTGGCAAATTAAACAAAAAACTAAGCAAAAAATTGTGAATTTTTTCACGAGGGGGTCGATTAGTCTACATACAATATATAAATAGTGTATCTCCATCTGTCTATCTGTCTATCTCTTTATCTCTGTGTGTCCATCCCATTACCTCCTATCTATTACTGAAGAAGAATTATTGAACTGAAATCAGAAGGGGTACACATGTATTATAAGCATTGTATTGTGGATACCAAACGGCACCGGATTACTATGAAACTAGTGTACCCAGCCGTCAAAAGTGAGGGCAGAGATTTTATGATAATACCCATGCCATCAAAAATGATAGCAAATACTGTTGGAAAGTTATTAAATAAAATTACATATAAGAACGCAGTGCAATATATTTAGTTTTATATATACTAGTGCAATGTGTACCCACAAAATTCAGGATCTATGAAGTAAAATACATTTTCATATTTACCCGTGGTATTATCAAAATCTGAATGTTTTTCATAAATGTATACAGAACTTCCATTTTCTATTTTACCTACCAATAATAGGGCCGAGTGGAAGAAGAAAGCTAATAACGGAAAAAATGGTGTGTTTTATAGTGATCCGGTGCCTTTGGTACCGACAATACAATGCATTGTATTGTCTAGTACAATGTGTACCCGTTAACTTTGCCATGCGAGCAGCATTGCTTCGTCTTGCCATTTCGCGTTGTTCGTCCGATAGTCTCCTGCGTCTTTCTTGCTGTCGAAGTCTTGCTGCTTTTCTCTTAAGGTTGGACACGTTTCTATCCATGTTGTGCTTTTTTTGCCGGAATTTTATTCTGAAATATCCTCTATTATCTCTTTGAAGCTTTTCAAGAAAATCACAATTCAGAAATTATGACTCAATTTCCAAAATCTTTGGCGTTATACTAAGTGGTAGCCAGGTTACTGGTCAAACTAATTTAAAACATTTCTTTTCGCATTATCAATTAAAAATATCAAAGCATCATGATGAATTTCAACAGAAAAAGGTTCAAAGAAAATTTATATTTGTTAAAATAAATCGATTGTGTATTCTGGATAACATAATGCAAGTGACAGGGAATTGAATTGCCACGGAAAACTAATACAATAGAATGATTTCTTTTATTTCTTAAGCTTTATCCTTGTTGCTATCAAAGCTATCGATTAGAAGAGTGTAACACAGGGACAGATGGACGCAGTTCTTATTATAGTATAGATAAGCAAAGGATAAACGTTTTAATTGAGTATTTCTTTAATGACAACATTCCTAGTGAAAACTATGACACTTAGTTTTCTACTGCTGTAATTGACTCTGCAATTCGCGTGATATTCGGGTACAATGTACCCGAATCATAGGGCAATACCCCGCCGAACTCGGTTTCCAGGATACGGACTCGAGTATATGTATAAGGCTCTGGATCTCTATTTTTTTTTGAAAGTGGCATGAAACATATAAATAAATAAATATATAAACACACGACGATCATTCTTGGTATTAGATTAGATACGCCATTTTTGCATTATTGGTCTTTTTCTCCAACATGGTCACGTCATCGGTAGATAAGATACAGAAGAGAAGTTCTGTATAGATTCATGAAAATATTCAGGGTCTGATAGTACCACGGATAAAACTGAAAAATGTATTTTATTTCATAGATCCTTAATTTTATCACTTTAGGCCGCAGAATTTCCAGGGTTACTATTTAAGCCATTTTATCGGTAGATAAGACACAGAATGGAAGTTCTGTATGTAAAAATAATAAGTATTCATTTAAAACGCAATAATTCGTCGTAAATCTTTTATACGTTCATCTACATTATAATTTCATTTTAGTCAAATCTAAATCTTGAAATTTTCACTGGATCTGTCTAGTTCATTAATAATCAGCAGTCGTGATTTTCAAATTTGAAGTAGTTTTTAGCACAATACCCTGAGTGTTGATTTTATCATACCATTTCTTGGCAACGGCAATATATGAGCCCTGATAGTAATATTTCTAACCCTTATAAGAACATTTGTAAAAGTTCTTCACAAATTCTCACTGCAAGTTTCTCTTTAAGTATTTTAAAGACTGAACGTCTTTATTAAAAAGATATAGGTTTAAAAAAGGCCAAACTTCTGGGATTGGTGATAGTTAGAAGTTTAGTGAAAGAAGTGCGATTGATGCCCTGTATGCATGTGTGAAGTCCTCGGAGCGTGACACTTCTCGTAAACCTCTAGCAAGTCTACTCTTTTTTACGGCCCGACAGGACTTACATGTTGTTTAAAGGACGTAATTCTGTATGGAGTGTGATGCACATTGGAGGCAGCCATGTGTACGTAGGTACTCAATTGTCTGGTGGTAATAAGGGTTCTTTCGATAAATAGTATGTTCTGGATGACTAAATAGTATGTTCTCAATAACTAGTATGCTCAAACCAGTATGGTTCGGGTCAATCGATTAACATCTCGTGTTGGTCAATTTGACAGGCAGTACTTACCAAATGCGTTGACTGACTGTATGTACTGCACAAATCCATTCACCGAATGTACAAGGCAAATGTCATTTCTCTAACAATTATGTGAAAACCTTGATCCCCAGGCCTAGATTTTTGGTGAGAGAGAGATTGCATCATCATCATCGCACGAGCAGATCACTGATCTGATGCCTCATGCTGATCTTGAGCTAGACTGTAATTAGAAATATTAGAAAATAAGTTTTAAACTATTATTAGATTACTCCAGTATGTAATGGGGGGTAGGTGGTTGAAATAAAAATCGGTTTGCTATAAAAAGTTCATGAACGCAGATTTAATTATTGTATCGGCAGTCAGCCATCCATCTGTTTAGATTTTGTTGATTTCAAAGTATTAAGAAAACGTTTTCACTATAGGCTACCATAGATGCACCTGAGGTCCTCGCTGGAATTTAACATGAACTTTACTAATTTTGAACGAGCAATTGAAAACTATGTCGCCGCAGCTTTTCTATGAAAGTAATAATTGATTCGATCCGATTAATTGAACGTTCTCCAGTACATGTTGGAGAGAGTAAATTTGCATGAGCCTTTGTCAAAAAAATTAAAAGGCTCAAGAAGTGCGAGACTTGCGAATCAGCAAGATGATTGAATGCAAACAAAACATAGTTACTGTCGCGCCCGAACGGCGGTCTGAACGACGGTCTGAACGACGGTCTGAACGACGGTCTGAACGACGGTCTGAACGACAGTCTGAACAGCGGTCAGAACGGCGGTCTGAACGACGGTCTGAACGACAGTCTGAACGGCGGTCTGAACGGCGGTCTGAACGACGGTCTGAACGGCGGTCTGAACGACAGTCTGAATGGAGGTGTGGATGACTTGGATCTCAGTCGGTTAGGGCATGAAAGAAGCCGCAACTTATTTCACTTCATTATGTGACTATGTAAGACAAGAATTTTATTTTGAGGCTGTGCATGATAATAATTAATTTTAATAATTTTATTTTGAGGCTGTGCATGATAATAATTAATTTTAATAATTTTATTTTGAGGCTGTGCATGATAATAATTACATTGTGTGACTAATTGTGAAGAAATTTTTACTAAGAGACTGTATAAGATAAGAATTTTATGTGGAAACGTAAAATAAGAGTTCCATTATGCATGGGGCTATGGAGGAAAAGAATTTTATTGTGGGATAATGTACAATATGAATTTGATTATGGGGCTATGTAAAATAAGAATTTTATTATGGGGCTATGTATGAAAAGAATTTTATTGTGGGACTATGGAGGATAAGAATTTTACTATGTGTATTCGCTAGATAATAATTTTATAATGAGACTATGAAAAAGCAAAACTTCATTCTGAGATTTTGCAAGATAAGAATTCTATTATGAGAGAATGTAGACATCCCAAACATCTTTTCAAAGAAGGATCTTTTCGTTTGATTTTTTCTTGAAGAATAGAATACATAACAACTGAACTAATAGTTTCGTAAATTATTGAACCTCTGTTCTATGAATTTTAGTGTTTGCAACTTGCACCATTCCATTTCAAGTTAGCCTCCTGTCTAGTCATCCTGTCTAGTCATCCTGTCTAGTCATCCTGTCTAGTCATCCTGTCTAGTCATCCCACCTCAAGTTAGCCTCCTGTCTAGTCATCCTGTCTAGTCATCCCACCTCAAGTTAGCCTCCTGTCTAGTCATCCTGTCTAGTCATCCCACCTCAAGTTAGCCTCCTGTCTAGTCATCCTGTCTAGTCATCCCACCTCAAGTTAGCCTCCTGTCTAGTCATCCTGTCTAGTCATCGTACCTCAGCACACAAATTTAAATAAGAGCTGAATATATTTTAGATCACGAGTAACATAGTCCGTCATTTTGTGTGGTTTCCGAGCGTTTTTCTTATTTTTCTGAATAAATTAAATAGAGTTACCTTACTACGCATACTGACAACTTGCAGGGAATGGCACGTAATTCTAACTTGAAATAATTTGAATACACAATTAGCCATACAAGTAAAAGTGTATGAATGACCCACAAAAACAGAAGTGTCATCACAGAACTGATTGACAAAAACAGAAGTGTCATCACAGAACTGACTGACAAAAACAGAAATGTCATCACAGAATTGACTGACAAAAACAGAAGGGTCATCACAGAACTAACCGACAAAAACAGAAATGTCATCACAGAACTGACTGACAAAAACAGAAGTGTCATCACAGAACTGACTGACAAAAACAGAAGTGTCATCACAGAACTGACTGACAAAAACAGAGGTGTCATCACAGGACTGACCGGCAAAAACGGAAGTGTCATCACAGGAGGAAGTGTGCCAGTCTTGCCGTAAGGATTCAGTGCCCGAGTCCCTGTTGCTGGTGGCATCATCATTCACTGCGTCAGCAACAAACGCTCTGCCAGAATATAATGGAAACAATTGATTTTCTACGAAGTACTTCATACGAATCCAAGTGAGAAGAAAGTACCTGATATGATTCGTATCTTATTGATTCGAATTAAGAATAACTCAAAGAAATTGTTCAGTAACTCTAATTTTGTTTCAGACAAAACAATCTAATACTAAGAATGACAGTCGTGTGTTTATATATTTATTTATATTTATTTATTTATTTATTTATTTATTTATTTATATATTTCGTGTCACTTTAAAAAAATCAGAGAGATCCAGAGCCTTATATACTCGAGTCCGTATCGTGGATACCGAGTTCGGCGGGGTATTGCCCTATGATTCGGATACATTGTACCCGAATGTGACACAAATTACAGAATCAATTGCAGCAGTAGAAAACTAAGTGTCTTAGTTTTCACTAGGAATGTTGTCATTAAAGATATACTCAATTAAAACGTTTGTCCTTGGTAAATATATACATACTCGTATATATGTATATAAAATTAAACATACTGCATTGCATTCTTATATGTAATTGTATTTAATACATTTCCAACAGTATTTGCCATTATTTTTGATGGCACAGGTATTATCACAAAATCTCTGCCGTCATTTTTGACGGCTGGGTAGACTAGTACCATAATAAATTTTATCCGTTAACATAGCCCATATACAAGGGTTAAATAATTGTAGCGATAAAATGCTGATATATTTTCATTCACGAAAACAAGTACATCAATGGGAAAATTTCAATATTTATGAAGCCACCCGAGGGAAAAAACTTTACCCTGGCAGGGCAAAAAGTGATGAGTAAATTTTGATAATAGTATCTCTTTGAGCTATGAAATTTTGAATACTAGAGTCTGCACGATGTTTTCCTACACAATTTTATTTTTCGTTGCATAGTTGATTCACAGCATCTAAATAGATCAAATAACTGAGTTCTTAGGAAACCATGAAATTGCTGAAAAACGACATTCCCTAAACTGATTATTAAAAAATTCCAAATCCCCTTGAAAAAATACATGATGGGTGGTGGAAGACCATCCTCCTCAATTGCTGTCACTTTAATTAACTTCAGTGAAGACTAAAGGGAATTGATCATCCGAGAGTGTTCTGTACTTCTTTTGCTTGAAAATCTGGAAAATCTATGTTATGGATTAAGCATGGGTTTCAACGATAAATGATTTTAATATACATGGTTTCACTGTGATCAAGGTAGCACATTCTAAAAAGTTAGGCTACGCAACGTGGAACAACTCATTAAAGTAATCACATGAATTTCAATAAACCGAGTGCAACTAATCATCAGTTGACCCCCAACCAGTGTCTTAAAGAGGTGATCCATCTATCAGAGAAGATTTACACAGATCTTCTTAGTCAGACAGAGCATGGAAGGTACAAACTAGATGGAAATTGATAGAAGCAAAAAAAGAAAGAAATTGATAGAAGCAAAAAAATCCCCGATTTATAGACGGGCGTGAACTTTTTACTGAAACTAATGGCCTGAAAATTTTAAGTGCTTGTTTTGCAAGAAATATTTTACACGATGTTTGGGGGCAGCAAAATATGATTACTTAGCTTCGCACAAAAGAAAAGTAATGAGATGGAAGGCAACCCTCACTTGACGATAGTCGGGCTGGCCCCACAGTCGGGACGCAGCATTGCGTCTTCACGGGACGGTGACGGAGAGACGCCACATGGCAGGCGCCTGTGCTCCTCTGGGGAAGGTTGGTGTATTGCCGCTGTTCTTCCTGAACTCGAATGCAGTACAAAAGAATTAGAAGACGAGAAAAAAGATTCATGGGCTAGAATTTATTTATAATTTGGTCGGTGAGATCATATCGACTAGTTTTGCTGAACTTACCATCTGACGCCAGTATGTACTAAATCGGTGTTTTGACGTTGCGTATGGGAAGATTCAATATATATAAATTTAGGAACCTAATGAAGATATGTTATTCCTTTATAATGATGCATATTATTGTCATAATTCATTTTGTCCTTCAGAGAATCGTGCATTACGTCTCTGAAGGCGTGTCTTCTAAAATTATTTACGTGTTTGGCCTCGTTCCGAGCGCTAGTTTAGTAAATTAAGGAAGGAATTGTCGTCATGTTACGATTTCAAACTCTGTGACTGTCTGGTCTCACTTATGCAGTTCTTTAAACCACAAGATTACGATGACAATAATAGGGGACACAAAATATCTTCCTCATTAAATCAGTTTTTCTCCAATCCCAATTTCACTTAATTTTTCACAATTTCTTGATCGGTATTTAATACTAAAATATTCACGATATTTTAGTGGCCCTACAAGGCTATAAAATTTGTGTGCATATTTTGTTATTGGTGCATTTGGCACCTTATTTATTTATATTTATTAGGAAATACTTTTGATTGCAACTTATTTTTTATTATTTATGTGATGAGTGTGTGTGATATCGGAGTACATTTGTTCATATGTCTTAAATTCTGAGACAAAAAGTAAAAGTTAACAGAAATTTTTGTTCTACGAGAGTATGTTCAAACATGTATTTTAAAAATAAACCACTTCTTACAATATTTTTAATACTTGAAAACCTACTCATAGTTTAGATGTTCTAAAGCATGAGTTTGTAGTGGCTTAGTCACCCCTCAACGCGACACAGCCTTCTGGTAGTTTGTCCTGCAACTAGTGGCTTAGTCACCCCTCAATTCAAATCTCCATGTACACCATTTCTAATTTAGTTACCACTAGACTCTATCTAGTCATCCACAGTGTTCAGTAATTGTAAGTCTTAACAATGTAACTTTTGTCAATCAATGAGTTCCAACTTCTACTTGGTGTTTCAACCTTATACACCTGAGTAGAAGCTTATGTAAGACTGCCACCGTAGTAGGCTATAACTGGAGTAATAAGCCCTAACCGACTCACAGGGCGTCTATCTCCATTAGACGTAAGGGACGATTTCAAAACAGTTGCCTTAACGGAACCACACGGCGCAGGTAGCACACCGAAAGTCCTACATCTGATGACCCCATAACCCAGACACCAAAGGTCTTACATCTGGTGACCCCAGACCCAGGGGCAAAAGGTCCTACATCTGGTGACCCCAGAACCAAGATGGCAATGGCTTTACATCTGGTGACCCCAGAACCCAGAGGCCAACAGCCTTACAAGTTAAATACTGCCAAGTTAACATTTCAGTTTATTCCTCATAAAATTGAAAGTTGAACGACTTATAATTTTACCTATAATATGTTTTTCAAATGATCTGTGCTAGCTTGTTAATTAATATTTTCTACCAGAATCACATCCTATGGAACCAGCAGTTAAATTGTTGACTCAACTGTTCCAGCAGAGGAAATACACTTCGTGATTTTGTCTCAAATATTCTTACCCTTGTTACTGCACCAGAAAAGATTTATTGCAAAAACTCCAACGATGTAATTGGAGACACTGGATTTTTTCACTCAAGTAAGTTTGCTTATAGTAAATGTTTGGTCCTAATATCAGAGGAAAAGTGCCTAATTCAAACAAATCCTACAGTTTTATTTTACATGGCTCCAAAAATCCCGCTCCCCAGTGCACAGGACACAGTCTCACACACCAGCCATGTAGCAGAACTAGTCAATTCAAACATGTAGATTTCGAAAATCAAAAGTCGCTGATCGTAATTAAGCGCTGATGAAAATGCTGATCGTATTTAGTAGGACTATCAAGGTATCGATTTGAGCAGAATATTTAAGCGAACTATTTTGTTTTGGCGTTTGTTTATTGCCCTGGACATTAAATGCTTGTCCCCAGGCAGGTCGACAAAATAGGTCCATGTTTGAAGCTGGTGATGATGTTTTTTATTATTACCCTTTCTGAATATTAGGCAAAAATCTAACTCTCACTTTTTCTGAAAAAAAGTGATAGCTTTATTTTTTCGTCCTAAAATGATTTTTTCTAAGCTAAACCATACGCACCATGTATATATTATATGCCTAATTGTTATACTTGTATTAAATTTGTTGCTGCCTGGTCGATATCAATTTCAATTATTACTGAAGGACTCGTATAGTTAACTTTTTTATTTCCCAAGCGATTATATTCGTTAAGATTGATCAGCTATTCAAAGAGGTTTTTTTAAATTTTGAGTCACGATAGCGATTAATTCGCTTCTGCAGCAGCAGTTATCGAAAAAATTGGCACCTGTTTCTCACATTTTATGTCCAATGGCAAACATTGAAGAAAGGCAAGAAGAGGAGAAGTGCTGTAAGTAGGGATTTAAAAAGGAGCAAGAAGAGAAGTGCTGTAAATAGGGATTTAAAAAGGAGCAAGAAGAGAAGTGCTGTAAGTAGGGAATTAAAAAGGAGCAAGAAGAGAAGTGCTGTAAGTAGGGAATTGAAAAGGAGCAAGAAGAGAAGTACTGTAAGTAGGGGATCAAAGAAGATACAGGGAGAGAAGTGCTGTTAGTAGGGAAGAGGGTTTGGTTAGAATGAGGTAGGGAAATGAAATTGAGTGAAGTTTGTGAGTGGTTAAGTAGGAAAAGTGAGCACCAGGTGTGGTAGGTGAAGTATAAACTAAAGAAGAAAGGAAGGGTTCCAAAAATAGAATGAAATTTGAGAAGATAGCTTGATTAACACAACTCGGATATTGTTGGAATTAACAAAGTTATTTGATCGTTTATATTACTATTCATTCTATCAAACTTGTTCAATCGTGTTTTTAGTAAAGAAGCATTGAAAATATAATTAACTGCATAATCAAACTTGAGAGTATCAGTAAATGCTAAATCATTTGTTGTTTTTACACACACACATATATTTATATTATATATATATATATATATATATATATATATATATATATATATATATATATATATATATATATATATATATATATATATATATATAATCTAATACGAAAAATGACCGTCGTGTATTTATTTATTTATTTAATTATTTAATTATATGTTTTGTATCACTTTCAAACAAATTAGAGAGATCCAGAGCCTTATATACTCGAGTCCGTATCGTGGATACAAAGTTCAGCTGGGTATTGCCCTATGATTCAGGTACATTGTACCCGAATATGACGCGAATTGGAGAGTCAATTGCAGCAGTAGAAAACTATCTTAGTTTTCACTAGGAATTTTGTCATTAAAGAAATACTCAATTTGTCCTTTTTAAATATACATAAAACTAAATATATTGCATTGCGTTCTTATATGTAATTTTATTTAATATCTTTCCAACAGTATTTGCCATCATTTTTGATGGCACGGGTATTATCACAAAATCTCTGGCGTCATTTTTGACGGCTGGGTACACTTGTATGTATATATATATATATTCGTTGATGTACCCATAATTGGTCTGAAGTTCAGGACTAATTAGCTTGCTTGCGTGTCACGCAAAATGCAGGGCAACGAACGAGCTGGTTGCTTGTTCTTTCCTTCCGTTTTGTAACCTTGAAACTTAACTTGTCCTTCTTTTCTTTCTTAAGTGCTAAATATGCTTACATGTGCGATTAATTTGTCCTGCATCATTTTCGCGTTTCAGCTGACTAAAGGAACTCTGAACATGGAACGTCTACCACTAAAAAAGACCCAATTACTTTAATCAAAATTTTGGATGCGGAAGAATTTTTTTGTGATCAGTTGTGCAATGTCACAAAAAGATCACATTTCCTGCTCATATTCTACGTTTTCCACACATGAAGGAGTTTTACGTTCCTTACTTAACGAACATAGAGTTCTGTGATCAAAAGTAAAAAGCCACAAAAAGTAGCGCTAACATAGGTCACACATCCTGAACGTTGTACACTTTTCCCACACACAGTGAAACAATATGTTGCTTTTCCAGGATCCCACCGTTGATGATGATGGCAGTGGGTGGAGAACGGAGCCTGCCACCTGCAGCCCCCATGAGAGCTGCTTGACCGGCTCGCCTCGGAGACACCCACACCTGTTAACCTTTAAAATTACTTTTTCTTTCACAACAAATGACCACCGATAGCATGTAAATAATTAAAAAAGCAATTATTTAGGATATTTTTATTAACATCTTGATTTTGATTAGATTATAAAGAGAATATTTTCAGACGGCATATGAGCTAAAAGGCATCCATAACTAATGCTTGGTATCACATAAACACTTATTAGACGAATTTTTACAGTCATTGCAAGCAAGTTAATAAAAGTTTAAATTTGTGACATGGAGGCTTGGCACAGACCTGTTCATATTAAACCCTCACGACGAGCTGAATGCCTCCATGTTCACATCAGACCTGTACTTACAGACTGAATGGCCCTCCGTACATAAAAAGCTTCCATCGCAGTTTGGACATCTCAGAGGTTTTTTCTTCATATCGCCAATCCAACAGGATATGAAGAAGCATGAAAAATATATACTTCTATATTTATATTAACCAGACATTTACAACTCAGTACTCTTCATCTTTTTTGCCAGAGTTTCGAGATTGAGTACGTTAGTGCTTGAGCATTGAGTGCTTGTAGCCAGTGAGTCTGGGGCTTCGAATGCTGAGCGACTGATGGTCGGTCTGAGGAGACCGTAGAGGTTGTTGCCGCTGGTTTGCGTGGAGGTGGTGCGCAGACGAGGCAGGTTTGGGAACTTTTGTCTATGGTGTATCCCGTTGGTATAATTTTGCCCCGGCGAGCATTCTGCTGCTCGTAGAGAGAAATGTGGCTTTTTTTCTGTTTTGCCTGATGTACATACAACTGTTCGAGTTGCTGCAGCATCTCACGAAGCGTATAATTTCTCCGAAGTGGGTTAGCTTCGATCGATGGATTATTATTTGTTTTGTGAGCTTGCGACGCACTACACACCTCTCTGTTCACATCAAATCCTCACCTGCAGACAGGATGCCTCCCTGTTCATATTAGACCCTCACCTGCAGACTGGATGCCTCCCTGTTCATATTAGACCCTCACCTGCAGACTGGATGCCTCCCTGTTCATATTAGACCATCCACGACCCTGGATGAAGCACAGCAGCTTGCGGCCCATGTTCGAGAAGAAGAGCTGCGGGCGCCGGAAAAACTGAACTCCTAAATGCTGAGGACCGTCAATTCAGGAACAGGAGGGAGGGGAAAGGAGGAGGAAGAAGGGAGAAGTGCCTACACCAGCGATTTTTCTTTTATTATTGGCGCAGAAAAAACATGGTAATTATGTTAGCAGATTAGAAATGAGTAATTGTACATGAAGTATGTGTAAACCATGGTGGAAGAGAGGAATTTGGAGCCACTGCATCACTTGGCACAGACGATGCTGCATGAAGGTGTGGTTTGAAGGCAATTGTGTCGGGTTGGAATTTTGAATTACTTTAACAGCAATGTAATGATTCTCCAAAGCTCAGAATAAAAAGTCAATATGGTGTTTTTAATTTAAGCACCATGGTTATGTTGACAGATGGTAGCGTATGTTCGGATGGTTCGTGAAAAAAAACTAGAGAAAAGTATTGAAATAAAGTTTACATATTTTGAGATTAATATTTTAGTATCTTTGCTTCAGAATGAACTCGAGGTACTCTAATATGAATTTAATTATAAGTATATAGTTTTGAAATTTTAGAACCGTCAATTTAGACACTGATATGTTTATTTGGTAGTTTATTATAACTGTTTGACGAAGCATACAGATTAAGCTATAATTTCTTCTCCTCTAGAAGTAATGAGTTTTAAATGAATTAGTGAATCATCTCCTATGTCGTACACAATTCAGTCACAAGCATTGAAATCAAAAACGGATTTTTGTTCTGCTTCAACTTCAAGTATACTATTTGATAAATGGATAAATTGATTTTCTTCCGTGTAATACTACCATAGGTACTTAACAAAATATTTTATAATACGTCAAAGGCTCTTACACCGACGAGACGGTCGATTTCATCAATCAAAAGGAATGCATTGGATGCCTTTGTGTGACACTTGATATCTGTGAGGGTAACTGGAAATACTTTTTCCTTTTGCCTTACCTTGCTCTTACCTAAGTGCCTGTGCGTGATTGATTTCTGAAGCCATGGAACGTGAGAAACAACCCACGAATGGATGGAACACTGTATTTGCTCCTGTTGCCATATTTTATTGTAGTGGTTTCAATTAGTTCTTCGTTATATTTTTATTATGACTGTAATTATATCTTTTTAATGCTTTCAATGAAAATCACGTTCAAAAACAAAGTAGTGACTTTCAAGGATGATACTGATGGAGTAATCACAGTCCAATTTACAAAGAATTAAAAAGTTCTTGCAGTTCCACTAGAACAGTTATGAACTTGTCCGAAAGTTTTAATTGAGCAAATTTGGTACCATCAAACGAGAGACAAACTAGTCACCACGTAGCAACAGCACTGGAAACAAGGCTTCATTATTTAAGAAATTTTGACACGATTATAATTAGTTTGCATTTTATTATAAAAGCATTACAGAATATCTTCAAGGAGATTACTTTTAAAATCGCATGCATTGGCACCCAAGGGAGCGTCTTATATCTGGTTCTCATCCTCCACATCAACGATCTTGACGGGGGGATCATCAGTAAAATCTAGTAATTAGCGGACAACACGAAACTTTGTCACACGTCGTTCACCGAAAGAGACCAAATGACCATTCAAACAAACCTTAATCGCCTTCTTCAATGAACTGAAACCTGGCAAATGAGCTTCAATATTAACAAATGTTCAGTCAAGCACATTGGTCCTTATAATCGGTATTTCCAATACACGATGAAGGACACTTATACTGAAGCTGTACAACCACAAAGAGATCTTGGTATCATTATCACTGAAAATCTCATGCATGAGAAACAAGAGAAAAAAGTGTAAGAAAGGCGAGTAGGATTCTCGGTTTCATTGCAACAAATTTTATATACAAGTTGAAAAACATTACGCTATTGCTTTATAAAGCGTTAGTGCGGCCACATCTAGAATATGCAGTGCAACTGGGGCTTCCTATCCTACGAAGAGACATTAAAAAATAAAAAAATCAGCGTAAAACGACGAAGATGATTCCTGCACTCCGTGATCGCAGCTACGAAAGGCGTCTCCAGCAGCTCGAGCTCATTTCTCCAGAGCAAAGAAGACTGCGAGGACAACTCATCGGGACCTATAAATATCTCAATGGCTTCAACAATGTCATCGTAGAAGAGATTTATAACTGGGACTATAACATGTGAACCAGAAATAGCGATCTCAAACTAATAATAAGCACCTCATGACATCCCAAGCTCTAAAATTCTTTCCAGTCAAAATTGCCAGAACCTGGAACCAGCTACCCGAAAATATCGTTTCTTCTGGTACTGTGAACACGTTCAAATTATTCTCAAAGAATATTAGATAAAGAACCTCACTGTCCTGTAAAGTATTAATTCTATATCCTTCTTAACTCTTGGCACCTGTGTGTGTACTAGTATGTTAGCGGTGTGTTTGCGAGACTGGAACTTTTGGAAGTAATTAAGGTGCGCACACGTGGCTGAAATATGTACGTAGAATTAAGGTGCATGTGTGTGATTGGTGCTTTTACGTTAGATGGCATGAGATTTGGGTAGCAACCCTAAAATGGACCGAACGGCTCGTTCCTGTTGCCATATTCTAGTCTATTCCAGTTTATGCGATGATAAAGATACTGAAATATTGAACTCAAATTCCGTAGATTTTGCATCCACTTTTAAATCATGGGTTCATGATCTGGAACCTGACACTTACGAAGCCAAACAACGAATACTCATGACCGTTTTCTTAACGTAAATATGGCATTGGTTTATGAGCATGACGCATGATTGCATAACAATAGAAATAAATAAATATGCCATATTAATTTCACAAAAAAGGTAAAATATTCCATTCACTCCACAGTATGAGTACAGGTGAACCTCATATAATGGAAAGCATGCAAATGGAAATATATTTGTCTCACGTGAGGGGATATTTCATGAGAGAAATCTAGTTGACTTTTATTTCATTTTCTTTGTTTTCTATTCAGCTTAACATACCCTCTTCTACTTTTCTTATGTTCTACATAGAACAGAATGACAAATATTTATCCTTCCTACCTTATACGAGTGTATTACAACAGTGTATTACACTTTACACGAGATTAAACTATACATTATTCACGTACATACATATCTACGCTTGGCTCCTTCTTTATTTCATGGAGCTCCGGTAAAAATGTAACTACTGTATGCATACAAATTGTGTATTTTCTGATTCTTGGGGTGCCTTAGTATTGCTTTGTGTCTTTAGGTGGCTCATTAATGAAGGTAACTGTAGACTAAGAGGCAAGACTCATGAAGGGGTAGAAATTAATGTAAAGAAACCATTGTGGCTGCATCTTAGAAGCAAAGGAATTAAAAAGTTCAATATATGAGCCAGCAATACATTCCTCATAAATGACTGTGAGTGATCACGTAGGGAAAAAGTAAAATAGTATGTTACTGTACTTATAAACAGTACGTAAAAGAAAATGGTTCGGTAGTAACCTAGTTCATCAAGATGAAAGCAGCTTAAAGGACTCATCACAATATTGAAGTAAGCGTAAATATTCGCTTGAGAAAATGGTGCATGGGATCCTCTCTGACATTAGAAACATAGGAAATGAAATTTTATTACCCTCTTATGGGACATTCAGAACTGCATACAGCTGCATTTTAATTGTTTAGGGATAAAAACAACCTCTTTTGTGGTGGAAGCAGTCTCAGTCCGTTGTTAAAGTAATCCGAGTCAGGGGTTTAAGTAGCTTGAGTCAGGGTTTAAGTAGCTTGAGTCAGGGGTTTAAGTAGCTTGAGTCAGGGGTTTAAGTAGCTTGAGGTAGGGGTTTAAGTAGCTTGAGTCAGGGGTTTAAGTAGCTTGAGTTAGTGGTTTGAGTAGCTTGAGTCGGGGGTTTACGTAGCTTGAGTCAGGGGTTTAAGTAGTTTGAGTCAGTAGTTTAAGTAGCTTGAGTCAGGGGTTTAAGTAGCTTGAGTCAGTGGCACCCTGAGAGCTGACTGGTGTGAACGCAATGAGACCTGCCAGTTTTTTTCTCAGAGTCAGTTTTCATTGTTTTATAGTAACAGGAGCGTCTCATAACCTTCCAGAACGTGCAAAATTCACCTTAACTCATAGAAACAATTATTTTCTTGAAAGTGATCTTCGTAAGTCGTACAAGCAAACAGAAGCTGGTCTTGCGTTATTGCAGTTTAATTTTAGAGGCAAAGGGTGTACAGGAGCAGTCTAGAGGCATATCAAAAGGGTGCACAGAGGCAGTCTAGAGGCATATCAAAAGGGTGCACAAAGGCAGTCTAGAGGCATATCAAAAGGGTGTACGGGGGCAGTTTACAGGCATATCAAAAGGATGTACAGGGGCAGTCTAGAGGCATATCAAAATTTTGTGTTATGGTCGATGGACATTGATAGATTGCACTTGTTTTATCTATACTGAAATACTAATACAAAAAATTGGGGTATTAGTTTTCTTACTTTTTCTATTTGGTAGATGTACGATGTGAACTAGCAGTATTAGTATTTTGCTGTCGGATATTAAAAGTATGAGAAGACACTCTTGGTAATATGCTAGGGATTATTTTTGCTCGCTAAAGGTCAACAAAAAATGTACTTGGAAAATTATCACAGAGATTGTAAAATATCACATTTCATCCGCAACCAACTTTTTCATTCGTTCCGAAAATAGTTAGATAAATACAGATACTTATTACCCCTTACGGCCTATTAATTAGCAAAGAAATTAGTACATTTAAATGTACTAAGTTACTTGATGTACCTGATGTATTTCAATTGTGCCCATGTAGGTCAATGGACATACGTGTCGATTGAGGAATGAACGCGTTTAGCCCTAGATTTGTTAGCCGATATTGTCCACGATTGCCAAGGTCACAGAAATGTAGCAAATCTGTACCTCTTAATTCATAAAACAACAAATCTTTAAAAGTTAGAAGAATCTGAATCCTCTTATTATGTATAACTTTTCTTGGAAATATCGACCTCCATGATCAAAGGGGAATACGCAAGTATCCCATAAAGTCACAAATAATTATGCTTACCTTCCGACAAATGATGTAGGCCCAAGGATCGATTATTTGGTTGACGGACGCGAGCCGGATAGCCACAATATCTGGATAGTGGTCAGCCCGGGTCTTGTGCGGCCAGACTTGGTTCAAGAATATCCTTAACTGCAACACGAAATGTAGATATTCTCGGTAGCTGATATCAGTTGGGTCTCACATAAAGCAAGTGACGAATAGATTTAAACAAAAGTACGTTGTATTGCGAGGGTATCTAGTACTTCAGGAGTGAGAGCACGATTGTAGGTATAATACTTAACGAGAAGTATGAAATTAAGGTATCCATTGTTTCAGATATCATAGGAGGGTGGAAAGTTCTTAATACGAAACGCTGAATGTATTACATCGATGATCGATGTGTGTGTGTGTGTCTGTGTGTGAACAAAATGAAGGTTATCAAGTCTTGAAAAACTGCTATAAGATGTCAAACATTGAGCTGTTTTTGCATTTGTTTGAACCTTTCATTTCAAAAAGTATCCAAAAATTGTTGTGGTTCATACCGCCAGAGACTTAAATTTAGAAACTACGTATTTTGAATCTCTCTGTAATAAAAAAGACTGATTGGTTACACTCACGTCCAAAGGCAGCCATGACACGAGGAAGACCACAGTTATGACGACCAGCACCAGCACCATCTGGATTTCAAGCTCTCGCTGGCGGTAGCTGCGGTTGCTGTACAGATGCTGACAGCTCATTGGTTCTCGCAGCCGCGTCATGCGGGCGCGGATTAGGGTGCCTGGCACACAACAAATGCTTTGAAATGTACCATTTAGCTTCATTCCTAACTTTTACTTTTAAACCTAACTTTAATAATACCAATGGTTCGTTATTATGTAGTTTAATTGACCGTAGGCCAGTTCACTTCGTCATGCACTATTGGAAATTATTTAGCTGAGCAAATTCACGAAAAAGTTGCATGGTGTTATGCATAAAGCGTTTCTACACCAGGCCAAAGCAAGCCGATACACAATATATAAAGCAGTGGGAACTGAGACTAGATCAAAAGCGTTGTGTTCAGAACGTCAGCAATTTAAACAGAAAAAGAAAGAAAAAATAAGATCATGTTACTCGTTGAAATAGTCAGTGTCAATGCAAGGGCTGCAAAGGAAGAATTTGGCATAGGATATGATGCAAAAAGACATGAAAATGTCATTAAGAGAAGCATTAGGAGATATCAATTAATGTCATTAAGAGAAGTATTAGGAGACATCAATTAATGTCATTAAGAGAAGCATTAGGAGACATCAATTAATGTCATTAAGAGATGTATTAGGAGATATCAATTAATGTCATTAAGAGAAGTATTAGGAGACATCAATTAATGTCATTAAGAGAAGCATTAGGAGATATCAATTAATGTAATTAACAGAAGTATTAGGAGACATCAATTAATGTCATTATGAAAAGTATCAGGAGATATCAATTTTCTGAAGTAGGAAAATTCAATTTTTCCGAACTTTTTGCCGATTCTGATTCCGTGAATCGATAAACTTTGATTTCCTCTTTGCTAAACAGTTTAGTCTTCTTAATCTTTAAGTTTGAAATGGTACAATTTCTGTAGTTTAAACTAGCACTTGAAAACTGTATTTTTGAAAACTCATATTTTGTGCGATGAACACAGATAATCGGCTTTGACTGTAGCAGAGACTGCGCAGAACTTTTTTCCACAAAACTCACCTGCACGCGCCATCATAGAATAGTGTAAGCGTTTAATAGAAAATTACAGCAACCAAAAATAAATGGAGTATTATATGTAGAAAGTCTCCTCAGCTTCATATATGAAACACCTGAGCATTTACCCCCAATGTGATGGTAGCGGGAACGTCATCTCCAGTATTTTTCTTTGCAACATCGAGTTTGACCGAAGATATAAATGACTACTCCGAAAAATTGCTTAAAAATTTTATCTTCATCTCGAAGGACCATCATGTAGATTTGGTTGTTTACCGGTCATGTCTATACAGTTAATGGATCATACATCAGTACGTTACACCACTGGATTGGCTCCATACGCCATGTTTATTATTTCTTCCGAATGATTTAATCAAAAACACTTGTCTTTTCAACATTTTGACCTAAATAAAAGTTTCTGTAAGCCATTGGTTATCTAGGCAGGAATGATTGATCATCATCAGGACAGGTTCTCAGTTTAAAATCAAAAGCCTTTGCTTACTTAGTGACTTATTATTGCCTGCATGCCTGTGTTAATTATGCAAACACAACCTGGAAAATTAGTCCTAATGAGGGCAGATGAGAGTAAATGCTCTGGTGGGCACGTGAAAACTATAATATTTGAACAGAGCTCTTCGTAAGTTTTTATATTTTATCCACAATAAATGCCTATATTTTTATCTTTACACAATTCAATCAATTTATCACTTTGAGTGTGAGGGTAGCTTACAATATTTGGAATCTAACTTGTTGTCACTGAGCCCTGGAGCTAGTCTCTCGAAAGCGTTCTGGTGAAATAAACTTTCATTCTTTCTTACAATTGCACTTTTCTTGTACTGCTACACGAGATGGCATATGTCATGATTAGTGTAAGACTCATTGTACGCCTTTACCATAATAAAGACGACAGTTGGATCTATTTAACAGCCGATTAGAAGTTCAGTGTAGCCTTAAACATCAGATAACTAATCGCTAAATTGTGAAGTTGGCCGACTGACTGAGAAAATCTCTAACACAAGATTGATTTAGAGATTTGTGAATTGCTTCATCGAGACAATGAAAACAGGAGATGTTCTAAGGACAAAATATCCTGCTGCTTTCAACCAACACAAATTGAAAGTTTGCGAACTGTTCAACTGAAAGCAGTGCATTTCCTGCTATGCGTTGTACACTAGCAGTGACGTATTTTCAGCATTGGAAATAGTATCCCATTTGTGTGTGATTAATGTACGGTGTGTTTTTCCATCACGAGCCAGAAAACATTTAACTTACTACGTATGTGGAGGAGACAGGGGTTTGCATACGTAGTATAATCACTCTGTGAACACTTGTAGATATGCCAGCCACGATGAAACCGAAAATTTAAAAGTTCTACATTCGACTAATTTCTCTTGCTCGTATGAAGACACCGTGTGGAAAGTCGTGTTCCCTGTTCAAACATATTCTATTCTAATCTATTCTAATCCATTTCTTTCACGTGTTTTGTATCAACAAACCTCCCAGCAGAGCCTGCCGAGTGCGACTCTTGCACGCTTAAAGACTTTAGAATGTTAGGCGATTCCTGAGCGTTTTTCCCAATGGAATTCTGATTGTAAGGGAATTCTAGCAAATCCTGTGAATTAGTGTCCCTTGATTGTATCTATGGAAGCATCAGCAGTACTTCCTGTTACAGGTTTGTGTTGTGGGCTCAATGACAGAGTTTGACAGGTCTCATATTCCTTCTCTCATTGCAATGCGCTGGAACTCCTGCAACGGACTCAAAAGTTCACTCCTACTAGATTGTTTTTCCTCCTCCTACTCTATTCTTTGGAATTATCATCAAACTTTAGAGCCTTATTATTTCTCTTGAATATCTGGAAATTTTGTTTAGTTAGACTTAAACTATACTTTTATTCAAATTTTCAAGTTCTTAAACAATTAATTATGATGATATTTACAGATGATAATCTCTTTGAAACTTATGCAAATTGTTCGTCATAGAACAGCATTAAGATGAAGCATTGCATAGAGATATTGAAATAAGGAATGAATTTACAGGTTGATTTGTTTAGGTAGTTGTTCTTTTTGTTTAAAAAAGCAGACGAACGTGACCAAGCGAGCGATCCGTTAAGATATACAGAGTAAGATATGCAGGACACACACTCGTACACTGGTTCTTTTTCTCTCTCAGGAAAATATGAATGGTAAATTCGAACACTACGGGTCCTCATCAAAAGTCATCCAAGACTAGTTGGCTCATTATTTTTCCTATAATGTTCTAAAATTCATGGATTTATATGCATAACATATACATCACATATGAGAAAATTTACGGTATCCCCCTTCCATAACAGACAATTTCGAATAATCTTACCCATACGCAGGGTTAATAAAAACAAAATAATGACTTGAACGAAAAACAGACTTTCATCTTTGAAACAAACGTATAAAGCTTTTTGCTTCATTTTATTTTCTGTTATAAACATTTTTTTGCTCATGACTCAATTTTGCTTTGATTGAATCTACGAATGTTTGAAATTATTTTAATGCTCCCTGTATGTTAACTTATTTAGGTCATTGTATGCATTAGCGTATGCAGAAGACTCATCGACGTCCAGAAAACACACTCAATAACGTGGAAAGTAAAATAGAAATGCTTCTTTGATTATTTAATGCAGTCACTATCATGACTGATGATAAAATAGCTCATGCCCGCTTCACAATGGTCAATGTTTTCTTTTGCATGGATCGTTGCAACCAAAAATGAAACAAGTACTCCAGTATTCAATATGTTACCTGCCTTACTTGGAAAAGTTTAACATTTTGTTTATGTAGAGAAAAGCTTGTACACGTGGAGAAAATTAGGTGAAAAGTGATTTTAAAGTGACTGATTGTGCAATGTCATGCATTAGTTTAAGTCTTCTAGTAAGTGTTTCAAACATTACATTCCTTACATTCGCTACTCATTGACTTTTTCACTGAACCTATAGTACAAATGTGTGAACGTCGACTTTCAATGGAATGTGTGACTGAAATTAGAGGTATCTACTGACTTGTACGTGATGCATTCAAGGATCCATGTTTCCCGAAGTGTAACCCACGAACTAAACGTTACAATTAACTGTTGGAGCGTTGAAAAATATGCAATAAGCTGGTAGCAAATCCATCCCATTAACTACAAAATATCACATACGCTAATTTATTGGTAAAGTGCAGCCACTCTGCAACTATGGATCCATTACTCTTGAAATAACTTTCACCTATTCTTGATCTATGTTCCTCAGCATGTTTCGTCATGTTAGGTTACTTAATAATACTACTACTTCCATGAACAAAATATCATTTACATACGCATACCAGACTTTTGATAAAATCCTAAAACTTTTTTACATGATGTGTAACAATTTTTTTCCTTTATTAGGTTTTATTAGGTACCTACAAACATAATAGACGGTATATCTCTTATTAATACATACAGCACTTCCATTCTGTATCTTATCTACCGATAACATGGCCGTGTAAGAGAAGAAAGCTAATAACGGGAAAAATTGAGCATTCTATAGCGATCCGGTGCCTTTGGTGTCCACAATACAATGCTTATAATACATGTATACCCGTTTGGATTTCAGTTCAGTCATTTTTCTTCAGTAATAGATAGGAAGTAATGGGACGAACCTACCAAACTACAGCGATTAGTCAGCCCACCGGGCCTTCTTGACAGAGTTCTGAAGAAGGACTGCATTCTTCTGCTGGTCTTTCTCTAGGTTGTGGAGTCCATTCAATAGAACATTTGCCAGACGACGGAACATCTTGGGACAGTCAATGTCAATTCCACTGAAGCTGGCCAGTGTCGACAAGATCTGCAATAGTCTTTTCTGGCAGCAGGCACGGTGACGGGCTTCGTTGATGAAACACAGTCCCCATCTGACAAGATCAAAAGTGCACACATGTGGAGTCGTCAGAGAACCTCTAAACACTGTCTCGATAAAGTCCTTTACGTCACTGGTCACAAGAGGTTCCTCGGCGCTGAAAGACACATCGTCTGCACACTTCATCTCAAGCCACCCCGCTACATAGGCCGCACTACACTCTTCTCTTACAGTTAGTGTCACATCTGTGGTGCACCTCTCAATATAGGCTGAATCCTCTAGGTGAATGGCAGTCCTCAAGCAGGTATGTTCCTTTGACTCAGGCTGTACATCAATGGACTGGAGGTTTGTGGCAGCATATCTTGTGAGGCGATGCTTACAAGCGGAAAACACATCCCCAGTGGTCATGAAAGAGTTTGCACCAGTTGATTGACGGTAGACTGAGAACACCCCCTCAAGCCGGTCACTCTGGATCTCACGCAGCAGAACATACTGGAAGTCTGCGTTTCTGAACAAGTAGCGGTAAACGGCAAGCAGTCCCTGCGTAGTCTACACCAGTGCCTTCTTGTTGTCATGGGTAAGGCACTGGATTCGACTCGCTCCATGTCTTGAAGCAGCCTCCTGGAAAATCGTCAGGAAAGTTTGTAGGTTGGTTAACTGGGGATCCTGAACAGCTCGATATGGATCGTTCATGCGCTGGTCTTGCTCCTTCGCAGACACATTCACTACATTCCACCAGTTGAGGATGATTTGGATGAACTTAGCAGTGTCACGGAATCCTCTGAGTTTTAATGAAGCCACAACCTTGTCATTGAAAACCTTCAATACATACTGCACATTTTGTAGTTGAAGTCGTGAGGGGTTGACAGCAAATTGAGTGATTGTAGTAGTCGTTAGAATACTGCCTTTCTCTGACTCGTATAGTTCCTTGACGTCTGCAAATGATGCCATTGTTTCATTGTCAAGACTGATCTTCTGGCCCTTCTCACTGATCCAGTTGTTGCGGATGCACTTTAGTAGATGTACTGTGTCAAAAAAGAGAAACTAGACACGCTCGTTGTCAAAAGGATGCTTGGCTGTGGCACTGCAATCACCCAGCCGATCAAACAGCTTACAATACTGCTGGTTCACCTTGTGGTTGTCTGTGATAGACCCGATGACACGTCCACCTACCCTCTCAACAGCAGCTGCAGCATCCTTCACACTCTCAAACTGGTATGCTGCCGTCAGCTTGTGCCCGGGTGTCATAGAAATCATCAGACTAGGTCCTCTGTGCAGCGACTTCATCATGACACACAGCATAGAAGTGGCCTTGCAGTCTCGGTTGTTCTCGGCCATGCCACTCAGCACCCCGCCAGAAAATGAAACAGTTGGGCGAATCTGTACTTCATCTACCAAGAGAAACACATTCTTCTGCTGCAGTGTCTGGACGTTGTCAAATGTTTCCCTCAGCACCTGGTCCTTGTAAATAGATGAAGTGATGTACCTTAGCTTGCGTTTGCATGGCAGCACCAAAAAGTGTCTGAGCTGTTCATAATTACACTTTGGATATGATTGAAGACAAAACAATCATTCATGGAAAACTGCTTCTGTAATAAAAGTTCCAACTAACGTGTCAAAAATATAAACTTTTTCTCCTTCTCGGTGTCGACACAAGCTGATGTGTGAGCTTGAAGAGTAACAATATTTGGGATCGTTTTGTCAAACGGGATGTCATAGTTCATTGCCAAGCACAGAGTTTCGTTGAACTGAGTATACGATCACAAACCATTGTTGGGATGAAGTATCTTAAACAGTGGTACACTAATGCCGTTCTTGAACGGCCTGAGCGTTTTTGGGGAACACAAAGTGGGCTTGTTTTCGACAATCACAGACAGGTTGCATTAACTAAAGTTGTCGGTCATGAACAAACACGCAAGCCTTTCTTTCGACCTTGAAAAAATCAAGTCTTTGTACTGTTTCTGCAGGTTACGTTCAGGTTTGAAAGCATCAAATGAAGTAATCTTATCCTTCTGAAGAAAATATCTCAGTTGTTGGTCTTCTGCCGACCCCGCTGCCGACATGATTGACGCGGCTAGAAATACGGCATGGGACTTGGGTAAACAACCGAATAATTATCGAAGTATTTATCCGATCCAAGAATGGGCCAGATGGTTCGTTCCTATAGCCTCATTCTATTCTATTCTATTCTTCTTTCGCCGGGCGAGGTGTAAGTTTTGGAGAGGGCAGACATGAAGCAGGCACATTGAAGATACTGGGAGGGATTCCAGGTCGCATAGAACCACCGCGCAATTTGATCAAAGGTGGGTCAGCACCCCAGTGTATCTCACAAATGAAAAACTTGTCTGGATTAATAACAAAATTTTCACGAGGTGGAATAACATCAAGCCACTTCTGCCTCTCAGACTGCTCTTTCCGAAGGCAAAACACACGGCGCCTGTTTCCCTTATTGTAATTACCCCGACAGTTCACAACCCCACACTTGTTCGTCATTTTTAATACATATAATTGGCAATAAACTTTGTAAACAAACAGTATCCACTTAGAAATGTAACAATGTGCCTCGAAACAAACAAACAAACAAACAAACAATCTTTATTTCCAATCAAGTACACAGTACATAGACATTTAGTACATTGGTTTTTCAAATTCTTAAGGTTAACATTCTTAGAGTAAGGGTGATGGTGAGCTCCATGCGACGATCCTGGGATGTGTCCATAGGCGGGGAGTTGAGGGCTTATCGATAAGTGCGAGCTCACGGCGTGAAACGAGAAACAGCTCGTATTCATTGCTTGGTTTCGAACCCGCAGTCTTTCTGCACAAGCAGAGACCCGATACAGAACACGGGCCGCAGACCACTAGACTACGGTGGCTGCACAAACAAACAAACAACAATGTCCGATTCAAGCCGAGCGACAGACTGCGACAATGTTCGCCTTGTGACAGATGGTGGCTAACTGAGCTCACTCAGCTCAGTGAACCGGCCTCCGCTAGTGTAGTCAGCTATATGACTGTGCACGTCCTGTTTATTGTAGTCTTTGATATATATATATATATATATATATATATATATATATATATATATATATATATATATATATATACAGCGGCTTTTATTATATAGCTTTGATAGAAGTTTGTTTTTATATAAGTTTGCTTTCTTTATAAGTAGTTTTCTACTTCTTGAAAGTGGTTCATAATTATTCTTTTTTGAAGGTGGTTCATCCTTATTTCTACTTTTTGAAAGGTTAATCATTATTTTCCTAAATACCAATAATGCTTTTATAAGCTTCAAAGCAATTTTATGCTGCTAAAAAATACGTTTTATTTCCTTTTACCTGAAGAAGTTTTATTGCATGTAAGCAGTTTCATATTGTCGACAAGAACTTCTGAATTGTTTGCAATCAGTCCCCGCAAGTCTGACTGACTCATTGTACACGTTCGTTGACTACAGCCAATATGAAAGCGAATGAAGTCGCACGCAAGTGGACAGTCTTTAAAATTATACATTTACCATACAAAGAATATACGCGCCCAGCAAAAAGTGCAGGTCTCCTTATGTTGTTTTAACAATTACAAATAAAATATTTATTTGAAGCCTCTCTGAGAAGTGTATAACGTTACGAGCCAGTTTATATCACGATAGAGTGTCTTGTGATATAGGAGCTATTGGTGCCATCAGCCTGAAATAGAGACCTCAAGCGCAGGTCCTAACTGTTGGCTGAGTGAGTTGGTGGAGTTCAGAGCACAGATGAGGGCTTCCAATAATTGGTTAAGAATAACACGCATGTACATATATAACTAATTTTCTTTTCCAGAATTAGGTCACAGAAACGAGCAAGGAAACATTGATGTTTGAAGGTCAGGAATAAAACATCAGTACAACGATAAGACAACTATGTATACCTCTTTACTTTCAAACCTCCTAATTGAATAAACGGCAATACCTCGTCACTGTCCATCCTCCTAGTTCAATAAACGGCAATACCTCGTCACTGTCCATCCTCCTAGTTCAATAAACGGCAATACCTCCCCATTGTCCATCCTTCTAGTTCAATAAACGGCAATACCTCGTCACTGTCCTTCCACCTAGTTCAATAAATGGTAATACCTCGTCACTGTCCATCCTCCTAGTTCAATAAACGGCAATACCTCGTCACTGTCCATCCTCCTAGTTCAATAAACAGCAATACCTCGTCACTGTCCATCCTCCTAGTTCAATAAACGGTAATACCTCGTCACTGTCCATCCTCCTAGTTCAATAAAGGGCAATATTTCTAGACTAAGCTTATAGATGAGATATTGCTTAAAAAACACTAGAAAAACACTTCATTTCGACCAACGTCACAGGGCTCAAACTGTAAACAAAATTATTTACTCCAACAGAATCGCAGATTGCAGCGTTTTTATCTAGACAATTCATCTAATGCCTATAGATGTATTTGAGTTTGACCACTTCAAAGATATATATGAAAACAATTCAAAACGATTGAAGAACAGTTCCAATCTATTGAATTAACAGTTTCTATTCGACTCATGAACACAAACATTAACGCAAATTAGTTTGCTTGACTCATGTACACAAAGTTTTTGCTCCATTCATGAACACGGCCGAGAAATTTCTGCTCGACCCATGAAGGTGAAATTTCTGCTCGATCCATAAACATGAACATGAACACAAGGTTACATTTCGACTCGGGAACATGAAGAAAAATATGAAGTTACTGCTCAGTCGTATACATGAAAATGAACATAAAGTTTGTGCTGGACTCACCGGTGAGTGGAGAATCGCGCCGCTGGCAGCGCTTCCATAACAGAGACACTGACAGGAGACGCACCAAGGAAGCGGAAGTGACAAATCAAAATTAGTCGCAATGGGCAGTGATCGATAGAAAAAAAGAGCTTTCGAGGGCAGGTCTTCTAATGATCAGAAATAAAACATAAGCGAACATTTGAAGTCAAGGCCAAGTGTTCAAATCTGAGAACATCAAATGACAGAGAAAATGAACAACGAGGTGGACAAAAATACATAAAATTGACTGAAATAAAGCACCCAGATTCAGTGGGATATAGAGCAGCCTGAAGTCTAGAGCGGTGACAGAACATAAAGTGTGGGGAAAAGATAAGTAAGAGAGTTATGAAGACCAAATTATTGCGTAACAACCCTAGGCAATTTAGCTGGAAAACAAAATTGTGACTAAAGATACAAAAAAGTCGTCACAAAACGGTAAGTTAAAATAATATGTATCAGTATGACGCTGAACAAATTGAAGCTAAATAAGATATGGTCGAAGCTTTCAAAAAGAGAATGAATTGATAAATTACAATAAGAAATAAGATGTAAAGCAGTGTAGTGCACTAAAGCAGTGCTCAATCTCGGAGATGAAGAGAAAAAAGCGAATGTTACAATTAGCCGCAGTCCGAGTTAAAGTGCAATTTATTGAAGCACTTCCAGGTAGACAAGCAACAATTCCCACTGCACACTCCACGGCTCTCACATGCAACGAGTATGTGCAAACAATGCGTAGCTAACTCCGCTCATGTCTTAACTGAGAACGTCTTTTGTTCGTCAAGAGGCACGAAAACGTAAAGCTTTCACGTGTGCTTCTAATTTAACGCAAGCGAGTCTGATATCATGCTAAGCTAGCATGGAAAGCTTGTTTAAAAGCGTGGTCACAAAGTGGAGGTGTTGTCAGAAGTGTAATCGTGTATTTAAGGTCAACTTTTGATTTTTCCATGAATAGTGTACCACTACGATGTTAAAAAATAATAAGTTTGGCCATCGCTGACAGTGCGCATGTACGACTTGTATTATTGATGCACCAATGCAGTAAAATATCAATTTGTTACGACGTACACAAGAAATATAGTAGCAAATACAGGAGGTTTGATAGAACAAACTCATTTATTCTACTTTTTCAAAGAGACAGTGATCGGAAGAAAAGGTCAAGTGAAAAAATCCATGTCTGCTGAACACTTCGGGCAGTGACAAAAGCTTGAGGAGCCGGCCAGGTCAATTAGAAATTAATACCTTCTTCATACTTTTAAACTTGAGCCACACCAGCTCTGCTGATCCATTGCTTTTGCCATTTGCAGATGTCCTATGGACATCTGCAAATGGCAAAAGTTTTTGATCTATTTATCCAGCTGTGAATGACAATTGGGAAATATATTTTGTAGCTCAAGGCTCATCGCAGGTGGTTACTTTTTCTTACCATTATCATTATTTGCCGGTATTGTTTGGCTAAAGTGACCAAGTATTCATGTACATTTAAGTATTATTAAGCAATGACCCGCAGTGTGTTGTGAGTCCAGCTAGCAGGGGAGGCAAACCTCACAGAGGTTGATCTTAATGTAATCTGAACTAGGAAACTTTTAGGATATGCAGGATGTTCAACAACTATCGTTACAGTCATATGTGAAATAAAATGCTTGATTTAAAATTTATTCATTTACAATCTATGGGTAGTAACAAAAACAGGTTTTCCAGGTATAATATTTATTATAATGGCTAACGATTTAAACAGAAGAACAGTTATTTAGAGTGGCACAAGTTGGGAAATATAACTTAAAAAGTTTATAGAATGCTCGACTGGAGAATGTTGAAGCGCTTCGAGGAGACTGGGTAAGTGAAAAATAGGCTGTAACCAGTTCGTGCTCGAACTCCACAACTTCAAAACTTGCAAAATCCACCAGGGAAAAACTAAGGAGAAACCCAAAGAGATACCTCAAAAATCTTTTAAAAGAGAAGAATGTATCGATTGGAACCATGTACTCAATTTTTTATGGAGGCTTGAAGACATCGAACGACAAAATCATAAGAAAAGGCTATTTTCTACAAAAACTGTGAACAAACGTCTTGCATGAGCTGAAATCCTTCTCTGCCATATTTGCGGAGGCACGCTACCGAACTTTGGGTTTAGTGTCAAAAAGAAATTTGATCTCAAGCAAAAATGTAACGTATAAATTTTCAATTTTGGTCTGGGACTGATGCGATTGACACCCTGATAGTAATTCGAAAACAAGGAACGACTACAGTGATGGTTTGGGTAGCGATCACAGAAACCTGAAAAAGTTCATTGGTTTTTAGTTAAATAAGGGGTTAAAATTGATCAAAAAAAGTTTTTGCAACGACATTATTGTAAAACCATTATTGCCTCGGGTTAAAGATCATTTCAAAACACCAGTGGTCATTTCAGAAACATTTGGTATCATCCCATGGAGCTAAGATACAGCATAAAAATGATGACATTCGTGCAAGAGATCAATCCCTCAGTAATGTAGACGAGGTGGAAATATTGTGAGGGCGAATGAAAACATGGTTATTTATCAATTATTGTTTTCATTTTTACGAGAATGGTTTTTTTGCCGCCATTGGGCTATACAAAAGGAAAATTTACATAAAATAATGATTTTATTACTAAAAGTATTGCAGGGTCTTATTTATTTCTACATTATCGCCAGAACGGATACAGCCCGATTGCTCGAGGTCCGGACAATTGAAAAAGGCCGCTACGATCGATGTTCTCTCCAAATGTGAATTATGAAGTGTAATCCGTTTTTTGCAAGCAGAAGGACGTGGTGCTGCTGAAATCTATCGCAGAATGAGCAAAGTGAATGGTGAAAACTTTATGAGTGAGGGTAGTGTGCGGGGGATTGGTGTAGAATATTTAAGGAAGGACAAACCGACGTCCATGGAGAAGATGGACAAGGGTGCAAATTTGTCTCTACTGTAGGTCTCGTTTAGCTTGTTAATCAGGGGATCAACACAAAAATAAGGCTTACAATCAATGAACTTCCTGATGAATTTCCAGACATTTCAAGGCCTGCTTTATACACAATCGTACGAGACCTCGGATACTGGAAGCTGTGTGCCCGTTGGATCCGGGCTTGTTTTGTACATCAAGACGCATTTCTCTTCACTGGCGGCTAACTTCCTTAAAGAAGGAATCAAGAAGCATGTGTCACCATTAACAAATGTTTCAACTGTTTTAGCGATTAAGTAGAGAAATAAGTAAGACCCTGCAGTAGTTTTGATAACAAAATTATCGCATTGTGTAAATTTACCTTTCATTTTTAGCCTATTGGAGGTTAAAAGTAAGCCCTCGTATCTATTGTCATTTAATGTTATTCAGTATTTTAGGAACACTTTCGTCAAAGAAATAACGAGAGATTTCTGGTGAAAGTACTACTGATTCAGCAGTGTGCATTTAGGATTTCAAGAGGAATCCATACGAGTAATGAGATCTACAGCATAATCCGCGTGAAGACGCTAGACATTTTGTTCATGTGTTGCAGATTGCTAAGTCCCAAAGACGCATAAAAGAATGACCCCGTGGTGTGAACTAGCTCTAAGGTATGACAGTAGAAATGACAACAGAGATTGTTGCAGAGGCTGATGCGAATCATTGATGTTGGTCGAAGGTTGTGAATTGCCATAAACCAATCCAGTCAGTATAGAAGAGGTCTGGCACTTCGCTCCAGCCATTAGAATGCAGGCAAAAGCCGGTGTAAAGACCAGTACAATGGAGAGCGTGTAAATCAACTTGCACTTCAGACCTTGAATCAACGACTTCACCAACTCCTTTGGTTTTAGACCTTGTTAAAAATGGTTCCTGTCCTATAACTCCTGAACTGGGACCTTCTTTATTTTTGCACATAAAACGAACAAGTGTTGCCCGCATTGAAGTTTAGTTAAATTTGTTTTCAAGGCTAGGGCAATGAACAAGCAACAAAATAACTTTAACTCCCAGCTATTGTTGAATCATTAATAACGGAATGATGCAAATACATTTTCTGCTATAACAATGGAAAGCAAGATTTCTTTTACAAAGAATTTCATTCAGTCTTTTTATGTGCAAATATTTTAGGGGTTATCATATTTTTAGACTCAGACGATATGTCGATATATAATTACACCAGCGCATCAAAATTCACGGCGCTGATGAAATATGTTTGAACCGACTGTGGAAACACACAAAATGCATGCAAAAACCTTGTTAAAAACATCTTTTATGGTTTTTTCATAGCCTTATCGGCTCAAATATTTCACTTGACGACGAAATAGGACTAGCATTTGTGGATGGAGATTGTTGCCACAACGACAGCAGCCGCACAGCTCATACAAGTAAGTGCCAGGAGGGTGAGGGTACTGCAGAACTCTCAAAGAATGAAACAACGTAAATAAGAATAGAAAAAATACACATTTTCACGACCCAGCAGAATGTCTGGGCCGTTTTATCTCGTTGACAAGGTCAGGGTTCCAGCGCTACCTTATCAGGATAAAGAAAATCGAAAGAATAAACTTTTTAATCTGGTCGAACAGGATATAAAAGATCAAAGGGCTCAGTGCAAAACCACAGAAAGACAAAACAAAAACGGATATAGGGATAAAAAACTCAGAGGATAAAATACCAAGGAGCTGAAAACTTTTTTTCTTGTTAAGAACGTAGCTAGTCCTAAAATGATAGCTCTCATTTTCATGAAGTAAAATGGTCAAGGTCCACCTCTATATACTTTGTATAGTCGCCTGGTGACCAATTCAAGTGCGTGGTTAGCACTTTTTGATGAAGGCAGACAGTTTTAAGAATTAAAATACAAGTTGGGGCATAATTCCTGTTGTATGTTTTCAAATTAATATTAATGATTATTATTTTGCAAATATTACCGAATATTATCATATAAAATTAATTATCGTGAATCCTGCTTTACTCCTTGCCAGAGTAACGATGTTTTAAAGTCAAAATTGAATAAATGTTCGATAAAAATACCCTTAGAAGTAGTTTGTGCGACCATTAGAGACTTTCGTAAGATTCTGCAAAATAGTGAGGGCAAAACAGAAGTATTTTGAATAATTTTTTTTTGTAGTTGTAGCTTAGTTAATTACTGACTATTACTTTTAAAGTCAGACCTTGAGATGAATATCGTTTTCCAAGCAAACCATTGTTTTTACTTGTAGCAGTAATTATGTTCCAACCTATATATATATATATGTATATATATAAATATATGTATATATATATTGTGAGGACTATGAGCCTCATAACCGCTCGTACATTGGCGTAACGACAACCACCCTTTCCTGACGCCTGACTATGCACTTAGGTTCTGGAGGTCCAAAAAATCACGAAATGGAAGAACACAGCGAAACTCTTACCCGGGAAAAACTAGTAATAAACACAAAGATACTGCGACATGAACCCGAGTACAACCGTCTGCAAATTCTGGAAGCATTGTTAATTCAACAAGAGAAACCGTCAGTCAACAATCAGTGCACCGGAAAACATCGCATCCTTAAATTGTTTTAGCCGACTGTATTTCGAAGGCAACAGCCTTCGAAGTCTACAAGCCAACTTCAAAATTCCACAGCTCACATCGCAGCCAGCAACAGCATGAAGAGGATGGATAGTCCGCTGCATTCTCCATAGCCTGACGATGGCGAACGATCGCCGAAACGCATCGCAAAACCCCTTTTTGGATTTGACTATTGCAAATATCTTTGAAATTTTAGACCCAGAAGCTATTTGTAACTTTAGACGGATTGAACAGCTTAATAAAAAGCTTGTATCATCCCAATATGGCATTATTTTTAACCAGACATGAAATATATGTATATATATATATATATATATATATATATATATATATATATATATATATATATATATATATATATATATATATATATATATACATATATATATATTTTTAAATCAGAAATCGAACGGATTCATTCGTAAACTTGCAAAGGGTATCGTAAATTTCAGTTTTGAGTTTCAAAAAGATATTTTTAGTTTATGGAGAGTACGGCAAAAGGATGACACATGTGTATAGGTTCAATCTATGCTCAATTAAGTGAAAAATGACAACTGTTTTTGCCTTCAAATTGTGAGTATTATGCCCTATAGGTTTCATTTTTTATTTCAATTTAATTTCATATTTTTCACTTCATGTTGCTATTATTTAACCTACAAAATTGTTTAATCATTTTGCTGCACACTGCATTATTAATTTTCAGACCATTTTTTATACTTTTAACAAGGGGCAGAGGAATCTCAACTTTCCCGCCCTCCCTAAGTTAGACCTCTGGACAAGACATAAGAGGAGCCTGTGCACTGAACAGTCCAATAACAGACTTTGCTTCAATCCCTCGTGTTTCCATTGAAAAAAGTTCATCTTAGTGTAGAAGTTTGCATTTTGTAGTACAAGATGATAGCACAACCTCGGAAGTGCAAGCGCTCAGAAATCTTTTTTCCCCTAACTTCTCCATGTAACAGCGACCTTTCTCATTCAAAGTGAAAATGACTGAGCATATACTGTAGTATCGTACCGAGAATCTGCTAATCTCCCCACTTACATGCTATTGTAAGCTGTTAGGAATCAAAAACAATGGTATGGGAAAATTTAAGCGTTTCTAAACATCTTTAAACTTTTACGATCCCATTATCTGTTATACGCCTTTATACCTAAAATATATTTCACTAATATTTCCGTGATCAATACTGATGCTTAAAATTGACCTCGGAGTTTTGTATTGTGTGCTTGATGAATCTCCGATAAGTAAAACTCCCGAAGAAGGGAAATTATTTTCAATAACATGCATCAGGTGTTCTTAGTAATTGACTTAAATTGATTACACGTGATACCAGCGAACGTTAGAATACTCGTATGATTGTTACTTCCTTCTCTCATTGTTTTCCTGTAGCAATTGAGAAAAGCCTGTGTAACGCTTTTTATTTTATGCCATAGAGACAGACAACGAAACGTAGCTACGACGTGTTACAATTCCTACAGAATAAATACATTCAGGAAATTGAGCAGCACTAGCTAGTCTGCAGCAACAGTCATCATTCAAAAAATCTTAAGACGATTTTAGTTCAGTAAACTCAGAAGGATCTTATCAAAAGAACTTATCATTTTGTTTGCCTCGAATTAGACGTAACATCGATGAGTAAGGTATAAAAATTTCACGTATACTTTGCCTATGATGCATAAATTACTTAAAAATGAATCAGAGAAGTCATATCAAAAGCTTAATGTAAAATTTATTAAAACCGCAGTAATTGGTAGTTTAAAAAAACAGTGAACAGGACTTTTTGTTTTTTTTTCAAAATATTCTACAATAATTCTGTTTCTATCCACAGGTTTTTCAGATAGATACATCTCATCATTCTTATGCAAAATAATACACAAGAGATTAAACCAGGTCCTTGAGGGAGCTGGAGCGCTACAGCGTCTTACGTCACCAGAATAACTTTGAACTTTATTAGCCGTATGACAAGGAGCATTGTCTTATATGAAATAAGGCGGAAGTTGGTCAGTAGATAGAATGTATGGAATAGCATGCTACCCGAGACGTCGGTCCTGCACTAAGACATTTCCTGTTTCCTGCAAGCCAATGTCAGAAGTATGACAAGCTGCAGAGATGACAATGTCAGAGGTATGACAAGCTGCAGAGATGACAATGTCAGAGGTGAGACAAGCTGCAGAGATGACAATGTCAGAGGTATGATAAGCTGCAGAAATGACACTGTCAGAGGTATGACAAGCTGCAGAGATGACAATGTCAGAGGTGTGACAAGCTGCAGAGATGACAATGTCAGAGGTATGATAAGGTGCAGAAATGACACTGTCAGAGGTATGACAAGCTGCAGAGATGACACTGTCAGAGGTATGACAAGCTGCAGATAGGACAAATCTTATCATGTTATCTCCCTCAATTTAGATTACGTATCTTCTCGACCCATCTAAAAGACAACCGCTCACCAATTCACCGCCAAACTTGTCTAGCCTACTTAGCATCTACTACAGAAGTCAATTCATTCTATTAGGTTTATACGTACAACCAATTCTTGAACAGAAATTAAGTCTCGAATATTTATTTTTTAACGGTGGATTTCTTCTATGAATAAAATACGCTAAAATACAGTTTAAGAGTGCTAAAAGTTTAAGACTTGGAATCACGAGGGGATAAGGATCACTGGTAATGACCTGTGTGATTCCAAAATGGAGAAAATTAGGCCATTTTTCAGTTTTGGAAAATTAATGTTAAGTTGTAAATTTTAGAGTAAACATCTCAGAAGCACAAGAGTTCACAACGAAATAGAGGAATGTTCACAGAACTGTAACAACATGAAAACTACTTCATAAAACTAAAAAAAAATTAAAACCTGAAACTCTGATTCACAAAGCGTAAACACCATTAGAACTGAACGGAGTTATATGTAAAAAAAATAAAAATATGAAAGCCAAACAAAACATATTTTGTTCATAACATTACTTGTCCTTATTAACACTGAAATAACTGTTTTGTACTCGAATGAAGCCGTGAACACTCCACATGCTCTTCAGGACGTAACAACGGAACTACCTTTGTGTGTTGCTATACATCACAGAGTTGATCCTAACATAATTTTCTTAAGCATTTTACTGTGATTCTGAAGTGAAATAAGGGCGAAAAAATGATGCGCTAAGAAGAAGTTAACACACTTAAATATTCGAGTGACGATTGCCGTTTACAGTGGTTCTCAAATGAAACACTGCTGACATTTTCTAATTTTGACTTGGGCATTTTGTGATGTGGCCATAAGTAAAACAATAGAATGAAATTAAATTATAATGTTACCAAATTTTGATATAGCGTGTGGGTGTCCTTGGTAAAATATACACGACATGGCAAAGTCTTTTGCGGGATTTCGTTTATGCTAGTGAAAATATAATATAAATTCAAATTAATATCTTTTAAGAAAATGTTCAAAGTATTTCGTTCGACTTTACCACTTCAATCATCGGGCGACAACTTCATTAGATTTCAGACATTCTTTCTACGCTGAGGAACACAGAGCAAACAACTAATGAACAAGACTCGGCAATGAAATGGTAATCTTCGTAAGAGCGGAACTCGTGTGTCATCGAGAAAATTTTCTTAAATAACTTTGTGTGGCTTCTTTAGGAAGCCTTTCAGAACTCCCCAAAGTGGACCTCATAAAAAACCATAACACAGGTCTTGAACTGAACCCTCATGTAATTTGTATGTCAAGGGAGACTCAAGATCAACTCGCTCATTACTACCTGAATTATGTTCAGTTTGACCATTCATCGAACAAGTTGCACCGTACCTGACGCATAACCGCGCTTGCTGAACTAAATGTGTTAGGGACAATAACAAATATGTGCCCCATTGAACTCAAACAGCAGGAGAATTGACTAGCACAATAAATTTAAAGCTTCCTTCGGTGTGAAGAGCACAAACTAACAATATTCGCTTCACGAATAAAAACAGTTTGTAATTAATTGTGCATGAATCTTAGTAAAAATAATATCATCTGAAATTGATCGAGCACTACTCCAGCTCTACGAATCAATTAAGGGCACAGAAATAGAAATATTTTATTACACTGAAACCATTCAAGCATCATCATAGCTCATAAGTCCATTTGACAAAATGCTGGCTCCGCATGCATTCAAACGATGAGGTTTGAAACCATTTTATACTTGTCAAGCTTTGGCTGCGGTAGCAAGCGCATCGAGTCCAAAAACAGTTATCTTCCACTTGCTTTTGCTTTGCATGTGTCAAAAATTTTGCAGAACTGCCGGATGCCTCTCAATTAATCGACCAGAGCCAAGTGAGGGCAACTGGCGAATGTCAGGTGAGGGAAAATTGTTAAAATCAGCACTCATTTTGTAAGATTAGCACTCATGTTGTAAGATCAGCACTCATGTTGCAAGATCAGCACTCATATTGCAAGATCAGCACTCAATATACAAACAATATATTTGAAGAAGAAATAAATTTAAAATTGGTTCTCATAAAGGACAAGAAGGAGGGACAATTCACACTCGCTAAAAAGGTTCTATTAATTGGAAAATTCATCAGATGTTTTTCGTCAGGCTTACGTGACTGTTGAAGTAGACATAGTCAAAGTTTCACGCCTCTGTCGCTCGGTAAAATGGAAGACAAATATTAGTTTATTATGCATTATGAATTATTGAGAATTGACTCCACTTGACTTCTGCTATCGCAATATTGATCTTTTGAGTGTCATAATGGTTCAATTATAGAGAAGAGCGTTATGATACTTCGGAAAATCATGATGCAGTTCTATGATCGACCATTGAGTTCAAGCTTGTATACGATGACGATCCTTCAGGCCGACCATTAAGTTTCCAACTTAACACTTATGTCGTAAATGAGTAAGAGATGTGAGCGATGCCAGTGTAGTACAACTCGCTACAGCTCAAATATTTGTTACGTCTGCATGATAGAGAAATTCACAATTGGAAAAGGGGAAAACGAGATAGAAATGTAGCCGCTCAAGATTATTATTATCTATACATATCATTATTATGCTGAGAGATAAGACACAAGTGGTTAAAAATCAAAAAAGTGAATGAACATACCTTCATATAAATAAAAAAGGTAAAATAATATTACAGAACAATGCTGAGCTTGAAAAGGAGTTAATTAAAATGACACGTCTGCCATTTCGCTTCAATTTTAAGCTTTCTTGAAAACTTTAAATCCAAATCCCTTCACGAATTCACTCGACAATCCAACTTTTAAAAAGCGTATTTTCAAGACCTCATCACTCAGTATCTCACCTATTACTGCAAAGTTGCAGTAGACGATGGTGACGATACAGAGGACGTGTAGGCTGCCGTAGAGGTTCGTGAAGACGATGTGTTGGACGGCGGTCTCGTACATTAAGACGTGTGTGTTGACGAAACACCAAGACCCGGGGTACTGAAGGGCGTACTGCCCCACTCCAAACAGGGGCATGGCGCACACCAGGACACCGAACAACCAGATGCCCAGCAGCAGCAACCTGCACACGTCCAGACATGCACAAGAGCTGAAGCAAAGAAAACATAATCTCAGGTAGTGGGAGTTTGAATACTTACAGTTGAATAGCAGCGAGCACAATTGGGATCTGGCAAATGTTTAGTGACATTAAATTTTACTATGAAATAGCAAATGAAAGCGTTATAAGTCCTAATATAAGATTCGATACAATAAGAGACTTTCCCGTTCAGGTCAACAGTATAAAACATATTTCATTCATTAGGTTCTAGAATGTATCTATCAGAGAGTAAAAATCTTCAACTGACACTTCAATACCTGAATTATAGGTTTTCAGAATTCATAAGGCCATTTAATGTGAGTGCACAAAAGCTTTAAAATGAGACAAACATTTCAATGACAGTGAAATTCAGGAAGCTTTGCTCTTTCTAACAAATTTAATATTATCAAGCATGAAAATACTTTCTACTCTCCGACTTTCACAAACCTCATGAAGAGGCACTGCGATGTAATATTAATTTCTCGACGACAGTTAGCTATTGTTGTTCGGTGTCTCAATGTCAAAAAAGCCCTAGAACAAGGGGGAATGAACTTGAGTGCTTTCAGACTCATTATCATGATTTTAATAATGTGCCAAGAAAACTTCACTGAATGTGCAGTTAATTTTCCTATGACGTTCTCCTGAACTACTGAGTAGAAACTTTAATAGTAAATATTTTATTTTCACAGAGCTTAGTTTAGATGCCAATAGATCTGAATTTAAATATCACACGTTTAGTGAACCTTGAATCCAATTGATTCACCCTTTTTTCATTTTTCCAACCATGAGAGTAACTTACAGTGTCATTGTTTGTGTGAGTTTTAGGGGGATTTAATTCATTACAACTTATACACAATGAGTTTCTCTGTCAACTTTTAAAAATTCATACATTGACCCCTACAACAGCAGAGATATGGAAGTTATTGAGCTATAAGAGTTTTCAAAGACGTGTCACGCGTTAAAGGCTGATCAAGGTCTAGGCTTCCTCCTGCGTCATGGAAATACTCGAATATTCTGTACTACATGTCCTCGTTCAGAGTACGGAGAAGCAAACTCGTTATTGAATCTTTGAGTGTTGCTTTAGACTTTGAGGCAAACAGTCAAATTCTTGGAGTGTATAAAATTATTCATGGTTAAGAGCAGTCAATCTTAGGAACGCACTCACCATAGAAAAAGTGCTCAAATAAAATTCTCGCCTACAAAGAGTTTTTTCTACAGTGATGCTCGCAGCTATTCATATTACCCAAAAAGTCGGGGATTAATTTTAATTGCGTATTTTATTAGCATCGGCATCATCTATGGCATGTGAGAGAGTTTCAGTCGAGTTTGAAGAGTAGGTAAGTATAAAATGTAACGCAGAAAGTGCTCTAGCTCTTTTATTTCAATTTGTGTCAGACAGTGTGTAGTGCATGGTTTTTATTATAAATTTTGTGGGGCACCAAGTGAAATGAATGAATCAAGGAAAATCACGATTTCCGAGAACTGTTGTCAAGCAGTTACGTATGTTCATAGTCAGAAATTGTAGAGGAGAATAGTACAACTCAGTGAATATAATTACTAGAACACCTTTAACGTCAGGCGTCAGTTCGCACAACAATAATTGATCAGACAATTATTAACACAAGAGCACGAAAATGGAGTACAGATGTTGAACAATTTACAATACATGTTTTCCAATGGAAAGAAGACAGCTAGGAACACAGCATAATCAATTTACTACTGTGAAGATGACATGAAAGGTGGTCGAAAGTTGTTCGAAAAATACTAACTGAAGCTGTAAACTAATGATACTATGTAAATAAAACTAAAGGAACGTTTCCTTGTTAAGAGACAACAGATTGGAACCAATATATGAGCTTAACACTTTTTTTATGTCTAGAAATAAAAGTGGTGTTTAAATTATGATATCTTAAGAAAATTTAGCGTTTTTTAATGTTTATACGTCATTCATACTGAATGCAGTTTTACTTCATCATCAGGATCTCCATTCACTGAATGAGATAGGCAAGCTATATTGTGTCATGGTCGATCACTGCGATTCAGATGCCCTGCCTTCATTGTTGTTTGTAAATCATTCTGATGTTTTCCAATGCACATCGTGCGCAATAAGATACATATGTTAAGAAGGCCTGATCCGTATCACGAAGTTTATCTATAGAACGAAAATCTTTAACAAATATAACTAAGATACCAGTCAGAAAAAGAAGTTCATATACAGTTGTATGTTTTTTCATAATTTTTCCAAGTTGAACCGTACTAAGAGAATGACAACGTCGCTTTTTATGGTTAATGTCATTATTTCCACAAGAATAGTTCAATTTTGTTACCATAAATACAAGAAATACATGGAAAGGTGCTGTCGCATCGAAGATTAATACAAAAACACTTGATAATATCATCATAAAGAGAAGAAACTGCGGAAAATCTCAGAGCTTACAAAAATTTCAGCTACTGGTAAACGCATTGTGTTGGAGAAATAAATTATACACTTGCAGCTAAACAAATTAACTCCTTGCAGCTAAACAAATTAACTCCTTGCAGCTAAACAAATTATACCCTTGCAGCTAAACAAATTATACCCTTGCAGCTAAACAAATTATACCCTTGCAGCTAAACAAATTATACCCTTGCAGCTAAACAAATTATACCCTTGCAGCTAAACAAATTATACCCTTGCAGCTAAACAAATTATACCCTTGCAGCTAAGGTGACTAAAGAAAAAATTTGCACTTACAAAGCTGTCTTTCAATAAGCATTATTTTCGACCAGCTTCAAAAAGTCCGGTATCAGCTAGCAGGAATACCTGATAGCTGATATTGGATATTTGAAATTAATGAGGGGCAAAGTTTTTAGGAATATCTTTTTCACTTATAAAACTGTTAATTGGTCGTTGGAGTGATGTAAAACACACAATTGTTCATCGACAGATGAAAGGAAGTGAGTAAAGTTGCAGAATAAGTCTGATTTCAACTTTTTTTCATTACAAGGCCCGTATAGCAGGCGTGAAGTCGAAATAAATCTTGAGTCTTGACAGGCTGTGTCCTATAGTGAAGCCTGAGGAGGTCTGTGATTATATCAACGATAACTTTGCTGAGATTTCTAAATTCAATCGTCGCCCTGAAAAAATAAATGCAACACTAATGAAGGCCTTGATATTTTAGCCTATCAAGTATATCTCCCAGTCCAAACATTGTTCTCGCTGACTAGTATTTCTGCACAATAATGATGTACCTATACATAGAGTTCATGAATATTCAAAATTGATGCGAAGGAACCTAATAATCAATTTTGTATGCAATTGAGCAACTGATGTGCGTGTTAGAGATAAATTTACAATTATTTATTTTGAGGCACCTTGTATATAGTAATTTAAGATACGGCAGAATGTGATCCTTACTGAAAAAATACACACAGAGTTGAACAAGTGTTTCAATTATTTTCTATTACTCATGTATAAAACGGTACTTTTTGTGCATCGTGTCTGCAAAATTTTCAAAACAGACAGAAACTTTTTCGAAAATATCAAATTGAGTTATTTTATTTGTCGTTTGCCTTGATATGGAGACCACATGTGGTTCTACCTCAACTTTTTTAAACAGTTGATCGCTGGGCATTAGAAGCAACTACTACTCTGCACATACTATTGATTGTTGCTGATGATGTTCATGGAACGTGGGATCGAAGACGAAAGCTAAATGGGAACATCTCCATTAATTAGTTGCGGAAGGTTCATCTTCGCCAATTGTTTAACAATGACTATCACAACAATAAATATCACCATTATGACTTTCACAACAATTGCTATCATAACAATGACTATCACAACAATGAATATCACAACAATGACTATCACAATAGAATAGAATAGAATGAGGCTATAGGAACGAACCTTCTGGCCCATTCTTGGGTCGGATAATTACTTCGATAATTATTCGGTTGTTTACCCAAGTCCCATGCCGTATTTCTAGCCGCGTCAACCATGTCGGCAGCGGGATTCGAACCCAGGTCTTTCCGCTCGCAAGCAGATTCGTTCGCCAGTCGACCAAGCTGGTGCTTGGTCTATCTAATAATGTCTATCTAATAATGACTATCATAACAATGACTATCACAACAATGACTGTCACAACAATGGCTATCACAACAATGAATATCACAACAATGACTATCACAACAATGACTATCATAACAATGACTATCACAACAATGACTCACAACAATGGCTATCACAACAATGACTATCATAACAATGACTCTCACAACAATGGCTATCACAACAATGACTATCACAACAATGACTATCACAACAATGAATACCACAACACATATGTGGAGCTTATCAACAAACATTCAAACACTCAACTACAAGAGAAGAGAAATAATTACCTGGCTCGAGACGTGGTGACGTGTTTACTGTAGTAATAGCCGTGTCGGATGCCCATGTAGCGCTCGACTGCCATGGCAGACACCATACAGTGGGTCACCAATCCTATGGTCATCATGGTGAACCCGTGGAGGTTGCAAGCTTCTTTCTGAACGTAGCGGAAACATAGAATGTTTATGTCATGAGAATAGTATTTTTTGGAATATATATGGACTTTTCAGAGTTTATACTGTATTACTGTTATGGGAAAAAATTGTAACACTGCGAAGATGAAGCTGAGGAGATCACTGATGAACAGAATATTTCAGTTTACACGGCTTATCAATGCACGTTGAAACGAGTTAATTTATGGTGCCTCTTCGATAGGGACACAAGATGCTCCGAAGAAGAAAAAAAGGAAAGAAACAATGAGTGCTGGTCTGCTAATTGTGGATTCTACTTAAAAAATATATTTATCGCAGAGTAGGTGGAGCATGTTACCGTGAAGGACCATACCACAGATCGATTTTACTGGTCAAAGGGAAATTGAAAAGGAAATCCACACGAGGGAGGAGTTTAACATATAATCGAAAGGTAGAACGAGGCTAGTGTGAAATACAGTATTGGGGACGCTGAGAGTAAGGGGAAGTTGACAATAGATTTGACGAGGGAAGGAGCGTGATTTGCTTCTAACCATGTGGATTAACTGTGACACCTTGGAAATGGGTAAGACATGTATTAATTCAATTTAAAGCGAAATAAATTAAGACAATTTTAGTGACAGGTGGCAGCAGATCGTACACGTACATTAAAATGTGTGCGTTGAGGGAATTATTTTGAAAGATTTGCGCATTTTGCAGCATCGAGGTGGTTCGAGGAGCAAGGAACATGCCGTGCTGTGGACTGAAGTATAATAGTAAATCACCAGCGGGAAACGAGGTTTATTTTTTTGGGAGGGGGGCGTAATGGACGGGAGACAGCCGATATTGTCTTAAGGTGTTTTTCACGAGTGTTAAACTTTCATATTCTTGCCCTCAGCGCGAAATCTCTAGAGCGATTTGCAATTTTGAATTGTTATCGATGTTATGTTAAGGTAAATGTGGTAAGCGATTGGAAATTTTTCCTTGTATTTAATGTAGAAGTCTAACATTAAACTTTGATTACTTGGTGTCGTATCTAACTGTTCATTAGTTAAAAATGCTAATATTCTATTTTGATACAGCATAGTCTCCGATTTGCGTTACTACATACAATTCCAATTTTGTATCTGACTTTTCAGTCAGATTTGGATTTTAATTTCATCTGCTGTAATACGGTAGACTGCTGCCATTAACCAATCTTTCATGACTATTCGGATGAAATATATTTAATTATTTATGTGTGTTTAATATCCTTTCTCACGCTTGCCATCAGTAATTGAAAGCTTTTAATTATTTCATGTGGAGGTCTGGAAACCTCCGAAGGCGATCATGTCATGATTTTCTTTTTTTGCATTACAATATCATTTCCTTGAACTGATGAAACGTACGAAAACAACGGTCGAAGAAGCATCTGATAAACCATGCTTATGAAAAATGTCCAATGTTGTCTTTGAAAGAAAAGATAATAGCTTTTTTGATATTATCACCGCATCTATACTAACCTGGTAAATTTTTCTCGCATTTTTGAAAGCTTCCGTATTAAGTTTATATATACATCATGTTGGGCATGTATGATACAAGCACAGTATACGTTCCATTGCACGATACATATTTATTTCTTGATTTAAAATTGCGCATTTCTAAGCGTGATTCACTAAACCCTTTAATGACCATATTTTTTAAAAAGAAAAAATACAAGGCAGCTTGTTAGCTGATCCCGCTGCTGGCAACGTCTAAACAAGCAGAACTGCAACATGTTTTCACAGTTCTAAAACTGTTAAGTGTAGGGCTGGATTCATACACCCTTTAGTTCAAGTTTGGTAACTTGTTCACAGTTGACTCTAGAGTTACATTTGGTTGGTGAAGGGTTAAGAATGAATTAAAATATTGCCTTAGTGTTTTCATATGATATAATGGTAGAGTGAAATATTTTACGTGAAATACGTATATCATACGAAAACATCACTGATTTACGTAGAAGAATGAATATTTATTAAATAGGAGACATTCTGTCTCGTAAAAACATTGAAAATAATTAAAGAAACAGCTGACGATGCTATTTCTAAAGTATAGAGTGCTGCAACATAACTTCCTTTTTTAAATTCGTTTTGCTTTGAAAAAAGGAAGTTATGTTGCCCCATCCTGTACATATCTTAAGAAACGTATGACATTGCAGTAGTATTTGTGCATATGCCTGCAGAATATAATACTACACTCACGTTTGAATTATTAAATCTTTCACCTTATATTTTACATAAATTTTCTTTGCATGATATGTCACATATATTAAGAAGAACTGAGAAGAGTGAGTCTCAGAAAGGCGTGTTCAACACTGCAGCGCATAACCACAGCCACTCAACAAACATGATAACTGAGTGTGCTTCACAAAATTTAAACGAGAATATACACGCATGTTGTAAAGACTTAATTGCAAAATGCAAAGAGGAATGCTACAAAATACAGCGGGAATAAAAAAATAAAAAACAGACGTAGAGGTAGAGACAATGAGATTGTGACGACGTAATTATTATTAAGAGATGAAGAAAACAAATTTATACAACGAATTTAGAACTGTAGAACTGAGATAAACTAACGCAAAGATTGACACAAGAGATCTATTGCAACGTGTGACACTTGTTGTACCATGTAGTTTGTACTTGGTTGTACTGTGTAGTGTAGTTCTACTTAGGTGAAATGCAGCCGAGACACATGGAAAGTAATATGAAAGAAAGACTTTTGTACCTTCTTTAATTGTTTTTAGAATTAGAAACAGAAAGATTGAACATGTATAAACGTTTTTGTATGTTAGAAATACTTTTGTTCTTTTTTCTGCAAGAAGAAAAGTTCCTGTGATGCAAGCTCATGCACCATTGCTACAAGTTAAAGGAATAGATGTGCTCCTAAATTCTGAAGCTAAACTGGAGGCTCGCTTCATTACAGCCACGCGTTGATAAAGTAGGAAAAACAAGGGCACTGTTCAGTGATACCGTTATTGTTGAATAATGGTAGCATTAATTGTATTTAAGCAGGTAGTTGCTGTGTATACCAGTATATTTTTGAACAAATTTACACGGACGGCAAACTGATTTTTGCATTTAGTGTTATTGGTGAAATTGGAACAAAAAAGGATAGTTATTATCAGGATGAAAAACAAACGGGGTCAAAACGACATACGATTTGGTACTTAATATTTTCTTTGTGAACACAGATACAACACATCAAAAAGGTGAGATAGTTCAAACTCTCTAGGTGATGTTTTTGATTCTGTGCGTTCAGATGATATGTTCCCGTGTAAATTGCAAAGACAATTGCACGTATCAAAATGTTGAAATACTCCAAAAATGAAAACTAATTAAAAAAATGAAAACTAACAACTTTGATGGAATATGCACACATAGTGGACATTCCTATTGTCAAAATGATGTTTAAGTTTAATTTAAATATAGAATTGTAAAGAACAGTTTCACTGTTAGAACTATTGGCTTAAACGAATCGGTTACTCAATTTAACGTAAGAGTTAACATTTTAACTTTTTCCTTGAATGAAAAGAACAAATGAATATTAAGATAATCAGGAAAAACATAGAAATTCTGGTCGAGATTTCCCCTGACGAACAGCAATTTAATGGCCATCCTGCAGTGTACGTCATCAAACTTAGTAGAACTGCTGTTCAGTTCGAAAATTGCAGGCCGAATTTGTACCAATACTGTCTTTGAAAAATGCTACTTAAATGCTTTTTTATGAAATTTTAACAGGATATTGACGGTTTATTTTCTAAGTACGGGGAAGCGTCGATTTATAACGGGTAAGACTTTTTTTCAAAGCACTTTGCTTTGAAAAAAAGAAGTCATGTTGCCGCACTCTGTATTAGGATTCAGTATATAAATATGCAATTATTTTGATGGTTGAAGCGATTCATTTCGTTAATGTGATAGTCTATTCATGAGCACAAAACGTTCAAATTTGTATATATTTAAGTTTTACCGCATAGATTAAAATTGGAAAACACTTCGAGAAACATGAGGGCATATGGGTGGATGGAGAAATCACGGTGGCAAAAATGAAAGAGACCCTGACTTCGAACTCTCATTAATCAGCATTTTTGTTGTTTTGTGGTTGGTAAATAATCATTTTCTTAAGATCTAAAATTTTTAACAAAATCGAAATGGTACACAGAGGCAGCAGCAGCTTTACTTCTGTGGCCAAATCGAGAATAAATTTATTGATAGTAGTTTGTAAGTAAATTCTTACACAAAGTGTGGAGTTTTCTGTACATGGTACTAAATTCAGCAAACTTAGGGAGCTTTGGCTGCGCATCTGCAGCGAATTTGTCGTGTAAGCTTAAGAGAGGCACCTGTGACCAGCGCGTCTGCCATGCCAGTGTCTCCCGGAGACCACAGATACTACAAACGTGTCTGGGGTGTGCGTTATGCCGGGTTGAAAATTTACGGAGTGTGGAAGTAAAATACGCTGTAATATTCAACAGTGTTACTATCGGTCCTAGAAGAGTATATTTTGGCTTGAAAAATCAATGAAGGATATTGTTTTATACTACTATTAGTGTCAGAGTCGCCATAGAAATGATTTACGGAGCTTTAAATTTTCAGCATATTTCAATTTTTTTCATAGCTAGTATCCACTGTAAAACAAAACTAAAATTCTGTCCAAAAGAATGCACTGAACATTCTTGAAATGTCATGAGAATGCCCGTGACAGAATGTATTATTGAATTATTCAACATATTAATTTCAGTTTTAGCAAAATATCGCATACAAAGTTCACTAACACTGTTTCTACTTAATTTTTGTCGGGTACAATAGTACCCTGCAGGTCAATAAAAATTCGTACTATTGTGAACAAATGTGAGATAGAATAATGTGTTGTGTGCAACATAAATGACTATAAAGTTGAAAGAAAAAGAAAGTATTTATCTCACTGACTATAGCAGTGAAAGCGAACATTGTTTACGAACAAGAACATAGCAACAAAAGTCTCAGAAGCAGACGTGCTGGCGGTTCTGTTCATTATATTAGAGCTACGAAGAATAGATCTTACGACTTTTGCATGGCTGTGCTGCTCAGCAAATGTAATCAACGTGCAGTTGGCAATAACTATTTGGGATAATTTTTCTTGACGCTAGCGACTAGTGGGATTAAGTCACAATGCTGTGTTAAAATCATAGCGCCTAGTGGGATTAAGTAATTATGCTGTTTTAAAATGATGGTTAAAGAGGAGTACTTCTTTCATGAAGTTATTGCGATATTTCATTGGAGCTTATTTTCGGAGCCGTTCAATGCCAATCAAAAGAAGGTTGTTATGAGTAGTTGTTTATAAAACTTAGATTCATGTTATAAGCCCCATGCATGTTGTTGACAAGATGCTTTGAACATGCAATGGTCAGGCCTGTTCGTCCACAGTAAAGGCACTTTAATTGTTAGTTGTGCTACAAAATTGCTTCAAAATATCCACACATATCGTCTCAAGTTCATCAGGAATCAAATTAAGTAATTTGGGACCCAGATGAGTGCGACGGTCTGATATCAATGCAATGAAGTCGTCGCAACGGGTTCTGTTTTATCAAAAGCGAAGTTCGGAGAACTTTGACTGTGATTGGTGACAAGTTTCAGAAGCTGCTAACACTCTAGAGACGCTTGATTACAGCCTGAATTTTCATTGAAGACAGGATAGAATCTCCAGGTATATTCTTAAAAGCCCAGCACACGACACTTAGCAACTAATTCTTAGTATCAGCACTAGGATTAGCGTCACTTCCGAGCGTTCGTTTTTGCAAGGTAATGGAATACGAAATTAACGTGGCATTGAGGAAAGAAAAATTCAAGGATGTAAATGTCATCGTAGTGTAACGACTTTGTTTGATGCTGAGGCAACTGCGATTAAAATTTGACCTAGCAACAGCCGTTAACTGCTAAAGAATAGTTCGAAAATCTTTTCTACGTCGATGGAATGCAAGTTAAAAAGATTTCACAATTTTACAAAAGAAGTCAAATAATCACCTGAAGAATGATTTACGACCTGTACGGATCTTGGTAGCTGTTTCAAAGCATATATAATAATAATGAATGTGAAGTAATGGTACATTACTAACATGCAAAAATTCGAGGGCAGTAGACTTATTGTTAGATGTGTTTCTTGAATATTTTTCTTATAGGTACCATACGATGTCCAAGAAGAATATCCTGCTCTATATAATCCTAAACATCACTAAATGAGCGTTTAAAGTTTGTAACTTTATATGTGGTATTCTATTGCCGTTTAGAGTGCGCTTTCTCTATACAATTTTTCATGGCCCTTCAAAATAAGTCGCATATTAGTTGTGAAAACGAATGTAAAAAGTTTTGGTAGTCTGGCTAATTAATGTATTCCTATCAACCGAAATCTAAAGATGGGTTGATTTCTATCCAAAATTTTAGAATGATAGACATGACAACTACGTCATGACTATCACCAGCCGTTTACCAGATATAAGTGTTCTTTCTCAAAAACATGAGAGTAAGTTTTTCAACTTCTATGATGAGGAGATTATACAAAGAAAAGAAAAATAATAATAATAATAATACTTCGTAAATACTCGCAGAATGCTTGCTAAATAGGAAGCAGACTGTGCAGAAGAGTTACCTAATAGTAAGTATGAAGGGAGCATAGAGCGGAGTTATTCATATGCCTTAAGCATAAGTATTCACTAGTCCCCTTATTCAAAAAACAAGAAAGGCCTTGATTCCTCAACCTTTTTCCTTCATTTAAAACTGATGAGTTTTCCTCAAATGATCCATGATTCTTGTTGAAAACAATTTGAATTTCTTAGTGGTTGTAGTATAGACTCGCCGAGATTGAGTGATAATTTTTACACCATAATCTTTTGATTAAAAATAAATTTAGCTACCGCTCATCACACTTAGAAGTCCTATCATTTATGCAATGACTTAAACATCGCATTAAGTCTCTCAAAAAATGATGATGAACGACGATTTAGGCCATAAAAATTGTACAATGACAAAAAATCGGAACATTGCTAAGGTCTATTTTTGTACTCAGCAATTTAATGCACATTAATAGAATATAATACAATACAAGGAATAGAGTACGGCAACTGGAACGAACCGTTTGGTGCATTCTAGGGTTGCTGCCCAAGTCTTATGTCGTCTAAAGTTACGGCATCAATCACCTACAGGCACCTTAATCCTGCACAGACATTTCAGTAAGGTACATGCTCCGCAATCATACACAGGCATTTTAGTAACGTACAAGCACAGCAACATACACAGTTCCTAAAGGTAAAGAAGGACGGGCGGAGGAGAGGTAGTACTAATTACTTGAATTTTGAAATTCATAACTTGGAACGAGCAATAATTGCTTTAAAAAAATCAAAAAATATATATTTTGACTAATCAAGACCAAAAATTCATAGAAATAATTCGAGAATGAAACAATTTTGTTTCAATATTTGGAAATACAGGTAGAATGCTGGACATTTATATGCAACATTGTGTTCCGTGGAATAAGTTATCATAGATTGTATTATATTATTCAGAATGTAATATCGCAGAGTACGTTTCTGTTGAACGTAAAGCTTGTAATCTATTCAAGTTTGTTCACACGCCGGCAGCAACACACACTGAGGGTTGTTGCATTTGCTGCTGGTTACTGAGTGATGAAGTGCGAGCCCGCCGACACGTTGTGAGATGAATAATGATCCCACCGTTACGTTGTGGGATGAATAATGATCCCACTGTCACGTTGTGGGATGAATAATGATACCTCCGTCACGTTGGGGAATGAATAATGATCCCTCCGTCACGTTGTGGGATGAATAATGATCCCTCCGTCACGTTGTGGGATGAATAATGATCCATCCGTCACGTTATGGGATGAATAATGATCTCGCGATCACGCTGTGGGATGAATAATGATTGAAATGTTTGAAAAATAAGGTATTCTGTCGTCACTGCTTTTGGACAAGTGTAAATCCATGCATTACGTAAAGGTCACATTGGGAATAAAGTTAAGATAGATGAGAGTTTTACAGACCTCGGTTGAGAACACATGTCTTTAGAAGATCATTTTCATCACCAAAATTTTTCAATATGCCCTGAACGGTATCTTACAAGATCTTCTTCTAAAAACTGTGGGGAAAGCTCCCTAATGCAATAGGATGTTAGTCGAGATAATCCGAGTGCTAGGCTATGAATCTTCCGAAGTGTGAACAAAGAAAGCGGTCGTAAGAAAGTTTTGCAGTCATATGAAAGAGGAGACGGTGTTCAAAACTTCGGTAACCTTTGAAGAGTCTGATCGATAACAGAATTTAAGGCTGATCTAGCTAACAACCCAGCAAAGAGAAGTTTCATGCCTTAATAAAAATTTTACAGTTGAAATGATCAAACATGTGGAAGAGTTTAAATCAAATACAAATAATGCATGAAACATGCGATGTTAGACGGATGTTAAATTTTGTTATGCACTGAGAAGGTTCAACGGTAGAGTATTCATGACAGATAAATAAATATTTTCACTCACCCAAAATTGGGAGAGGCCACATGCTGTACATTACGTAAACTTAACAGCTTGCGTAAAAAACACTTCCAGTTTAGCAGATATGATGCACTCACTCGAGTCAGACGCAGTTTATTTTCTTCGCCGTTTTATACTTTTCGCCAGCTGATAGAACAGGTTTGGTGAGCGAGACCAAGTGAGCAAGGCAACAGCTATCTACGCTTTGAAAATAAAGGAAGTTATGCTGCTGCCCTCTGTACAATAGAGAAAAGGTTTCTGGTTTAATGAGCCAGGACTCCAGCTAGCCAGTGGTCACGTATGAAAAGGAGGCAGCCGGGCATGATAAAGAAAAGGTTACAAATTTAGCAAGCTAGCCCGGTTAGTGGATTTACATTGAAGGGCTGGTAACTGGATTAACAAGGCAGGACTGGTAACTGGATTAACACGGCAGGACTGGTAACTGGATTAACACGGCAGGACTGGTAACTGGATTAACACGGCAGGACTGGTAACTGGATTAACACGGCAGGACTGGTAACCGGATTAACACAGCAGGACTGGTAACTGGATTAACACGTTAAGTGCGAAGTGACCCACCGGTGGTCACTAAGGTTAGGTTCTGTAATTTTTCAAAGCTTTCTAGTGACTGTATGTACAAAGTAAAGATTTGCACCGGCTAGGCAACCGCACTTAACGTGTTAACAAGGCAGGGCAAGTTTAACAAGGCAGAACTCACCCCTCCAAGCCAGTGTCCGTGGATGTAGGCCAGGATGGCGGCTGGGGTGGTGGTCAGCTTGCCTATAAGGTCAGTCCAGAGTAGCGTGGACAACATCACGTAGAACACAGTCCTGTTCTGCTGCTTAGAGCGTCTGTGAAGGTAATTCAGCGCCCACACCTGCCCTGCAACACCAAATGAACAGTTTATAGCGCTTAATTATATTTAAACAATATGCTGAAAATATTTGAACTTCTAAAAATGATCTCCCAACTAGATTTCTTATGATTGCCAAAATTTGATTTTAAACGATGCTTTAGAATCGCAAGTGCTTTAGAAATGGTTTTACGCATCATTTGAAGAAGCCTAACTTAAAATGTATTGCGCTGAGATATCATTTCAAATGAGCCCGATCGCCCAAATTTGTTGTTCATATTACAGGAGAGACAAATGTAAAATATGTGAACTATTTTACAATGGTATCATACATGAAGATCGTGGATGCATATTTTCTTAACACCATGTGATTTTTTTGATATTTGAAACGAATTTGATTTTTAAAATGCTTATGATTTCGAAGGTTAATAATATTAATATTTGAGGCTTAGATCAATAACAATGCTGGAGGTCAGTCAGACGTGTAAAAAATTAATATTGTCCAAAAACCGCTCTAAAACTTTCTGCTTTAACGGGAATTTAAAACTCTTGATCATTGTATGCCAAACTCTTGACTGGTGGATGCAAAACTCTAGACCGGTGGATGTAAGAATCTTGAACGGTGGATATAAGACTCTTGACCGGTGTATGCTGAGATCAGATACCGAAGTTGTATACGTCCAAAGTTTCATATCATAGGCTGAATCGACGCAATACAGAGGGTTGGGTTTGAGCAATAACGAAGTTTGAATGTGTGCAATAATCAGGGTGGAGTTTGTGCAATTACGAGCGTTAGGTTGGTGCAATAACAAGTGTTGTAATGTTATAAGCTGTTATCCTTTACGATGTTTTTTTATCGCTGCTTTAGCATTGATGGCTTTTGTTAAAATTACAGTAGAACGGAAATGTTTGCTCGAGCTATGCTTAGGATACACAATTATTCAAAAATGATCAATTGATACTGAAGAATTTTGACATGCAATTCGGAAATAGTTTTCATGGAATAGGTGCGCTTTATCGTTGCTTTTACATTATTATTTGAGTAGGATATTTGTCGATGAACTCAGTAAGTCATTCATTGTTTTTCAGTAAAATTTAACATTCTGCATAGATTTCAAATATATTTTATGAATTTTAAGTGTAGCATAACACCTGTCCTGTATCACAACAAGAACTCGCTGCCCCAAATTGCGTCTCATACGATTTCTCATAGCAAAGGGAATTTTACGATGAAAATCACTTACATTGCGCATGTCAGGAGCACTGATGACTGTATCTATTATGCAGGCAGAGTGAAGTAAGGAGTAGGGTACGCTATCAAAATTTTGAACCACAGAATTTGAAAATGAACGATACAATATGTACAGTTATGTGATGAGTAAAATGAGTAAAAATCGGGGTGAAATATTCAATTTCATTCATTACTGTGGTCTCCCTGAAAATTTCTCATAACGTCAACTGTAATATTTGTTATGACACTTTCTTACTCTGAGCATTTGCAGCTGGAAGACGAGGCAAAGTTTCTCTTTCAAGATGTTGTTTTCATGGAAAATGGAACTACACTACCCTTAATGAAGGAGAAATGAATCGTGTTTGGTGCACAACTATTTATACTGTATACGAAATAAAAAGTTTATATGTTCCATTATTATTAGTCTGGCTGTGATAGTACTAATTATCAACGTACTAGTGCTGGTGTACTAAAAATTCAGCTTTGAATACGAGAGAATTTGCAAGGTATTTCAAATTTTTGTTTCAAAATTGTTTGTTTTGTCTCTTTCTCCTCGTTCGCAATTGGATGCAATGTACACGCAGGTATCAGCCCGACACAGCCGTGCCACACTGGCGTGAAAGTCTTACAATGGCTTCACGAATTATTCGTGAAATTCTCAGAAAAGTTTGTTTCGAAAGAATTGTTGTTTTTTTGGAAAAGGTCATATGAATACGTAATAAAATGTAATGAAAGCATTATTTCTCCATACGTTTTAAGAAATTCTTGAACATTTTTTTATGGTTTAACTAAAAACGAACAATTGAATTTTAACAGGCGGATGTCACATGGAGGTATGGAAATTTAAACAGTTTTTTGTACTGATTACTCAGAGTACTGTTATAAATAAATTAAAGAATGAAAATTAGTCAGAGTACCGTTATAAATAAATTAAAGAATGAAAATCAGCCAGAGTACCGTTATAAATAAATTAAAGAATGCAAACTAATCAGAGTACCGTTATCTATAAATTAAAGAATGAAAATTTAGGAGAAAATTTAGCAGAAAGTCGTGATAAGTAGAATAAATAAACATCATGAAAACCTCAAACTGAAAAATTTACAGAAAACAGTAAATTTTTTCAGAAACATTAAGCACTCAAAGCGTCCATTTTTTTGGAACTATACGAACTCAGTTCTGGCGGCAGATAATTAATCGATTGCAATTATGCTGGACTCTCGTCGTAATTTTGACTGAATTGGAGGCGCCGGACAACAATGGGCCGTAACGAGGCCCAACTGGGTCAAGCAGGCCTCAACGATGCAAAACTTTGGAGAAAATAGGTCAAGGCTCCAAGTCAGATTGCGCAACTGCTTTCATGTGACTTTTATGTAAAAAGTAAGAATCGTTTGTTCAGAGTGTATGGTCATACAGCATCATGTTTTTGTACTCTAGATTTATAGTTTCAGACAAGGTACATGGACAATTTGATGTTATATTTTTAGAACGTATTATTCGAAAGTTGTCATTGAACCAAACTGTACATGCGTTTACAGCAATTTATTTTAATTCATATTGTGAGTGCAAAAATTCGCATTTCATTAAGCGTGTATGTAACTATACTTTTATTTTTTCTAAACAACATTTATCCTATTGAAGTTTATTTCAATTCTGGCACAAAAAGAAATGAATCCTCGATAGAAATATTATACTGTTGATTCTTAGAAAATTGTCAGCAGATTAACACATGATTACTCGAATCAATTTTTTTAAATCATAGTATCCAAGTGGGTATTTTGCTATCTAACTTGAAAAAGAAATCTTTATTGAAGTCAAAAAATACTGTATATTATTAAAAGCTTTTAATTTAAACTTGAAGTGGAATGCTTCTTGGTGTTTGATTTATTTCAGTGAACTCAGTGGGCTACATGCTGTCAAAATACTGTAAATTTTTCTATGGCGTCTGTTAACACACCAATCCAACTACAAAGTTATTTTAAAAATATTTTGCCATGACCCTAGTGCTTAACAATCATGAGGCAAATGTGAAAAATAATAAATAAAAAAAGAAGGACGTTGAGGCTTTGCCATCGAGAACAACAGCGTCGGTCATTTAGTTCGAAGCGCCGAAAAAGTTTGAAAACCCTGAAATAAAGGCCAGTTTAATTACAGCTTTGACACTGGAGTTAAAAATATAAATAAGCACGATCTAACTACAGTCCATTAGTGATGGTTAAAACAGAAATAGAAACAATCTACTGATCCAGTCGAAGCAGAGGGACAAAAATAAAAATTAAAACCCATGTAACTGGAGTATGAATGAAGGAAATAATCGACTCATTTCATGCACGATAAAAATTTTACGAGGGAATTCTCGACAAAGTTGAGTGAGGTGAACACGACAAGCTCTTGCATTTGAGCTTGACTCAGCGTCATGATAGTTTGTGCTTCATAGAACACAGAGACTGAGTGTTCGAATGTCATAACAGTGAAGGTTACATTTATAATTTCTGTACATATATTGTAAATGCTCTATGATCTAGAACGCACACGGTAACAATATTTTTTGCAAAAATAAGTGCTTAGAGACTTTCAATTGTAAATATGGTGCGACTGTGCATTCTTTTCACACTCCAGCGTATACTAGTCAATATTTAAGTTGGTTTCTGACTGAAACAAGTTGCGCAATATCAGGCAGTCAAAACTTGGTCAATGAAGAAATAGAGTAATTCATTATTATCATCACCATTCATCTCTTAAGTATAACAATTGCTCTCATTTACCAATTATTGCCCGTATCCCTAGTGTCTGAATTCTTACCACAACCCCACGTTTTTGAAGTTTTAGCACTACTTCTCGTTTCTCAATTCTTACCACAACCCCTTGTCTATTATCACCAACACTATTATTAATTATTACCATTCAGTGGACTAGTTCTGTGGTTTGAAAATCTCAGATGTGCGAATGTTTTTCAGCAAAAAACATTATGCAATGCGTCTTGTACGACACAGTTTCGTAGTGGACCTACCTTACCAAATAATTACCTAAGAATAATTTTATTATATGTCGAAAATGAATTGTTGCTTGGTTGGTAGAACTGGAGCCCTCCAAAAAAGACTCCAAATAGGCTTCTGGCGAGTGTAGTGACACTCAGTCCACCTCAGCCTGGACTCCAGCAACTGCACTGCAACTTATGTTCTTGTCAAAGTTTTGGTTTCTCTGGAAAGCTTCACAAAACTTATATGGTCATTTCTTTAGGCTAGTGAGAATCTCTGTCCGAATCCTTTTCTCTAGAGGTCCTCCAACCTTTCTGTAGTAGACAGGAACTGGACCAGAACTCTTATGATGCCAAAATGAATTGTGCAGTTAAGGTTTGCACTCTGTTCTAGATTTTAAAGTGAATTAAATAGATAGCGAGATTCACTCTACATTTGTTCACCGTTTTGTAGATTGCGATTTTTCGTTGTTGCCTTTATCTTCCAAAAGTTCATCTCCGGTCGTGATTTTTACCACAAAGCTTAGGTTGGCCGGGACGTGCAGGAAGAAACATCATAATTGAAAACTCGTCAACAATTGCCGTTCTGAGTCGTGGTTGAGAACATGAAAACTCATTGGTGATAGAGCTCCTAAATACACATCAATAACAACAATTGCCGTTTACATCATAGCCCCTGAAACGAAATGAACTTCCGAATAGTCAATAGTAAGTATAATAAAGAGTTGTCGAAATTTGTAGTAGAAAGTCAAATTACAAGAATTTTTTTTCAGTTTTGTGATTTATTTTCCACGGTCTTCAAAAATAATACTACACTCAGCACAGCTATATTTTTCCTCTACCATGCTATATTCTCCGTAGAATTTTAGTGGTATTCATTTGTTATTCTACAGCAGGATGGAAAACTAGACATGTATATTTCAGCACATCTTAGACTTGGTCTTGACGGCACACTCTCCTCCATATTTTACTGGTATAAATCTTGCAGAATGAAGAAATGAGGCTGAGTTACGCCAGAATTCCGTTGCTTCAGGAAAAATACGAATTTTCAGTTTCAAGATCATGGGTTGGTCAAGAGAATACGGGAGTAACACATAAATGAGTTCATAGGTGAAAGTAGCAAGCTGCGAAACAACTCATGGGAATTTCGAGTATAAACGATAGGAGAAAGGTTGGCTTGTGCTGTGCGAAAAATGAAACTCTACGAAACAATATTTGAAGAGATGCTCCTGAACTGGGAAACAATCACTTTAAGTGAAAACAGGGACTGGAGACTTGAACTTCAGTACGACAAGAACTTTCCATTCGATGGCTTGGGCAGTAACGGATTAACTGTGAGTAGTAACGCTTGTTGGCTCAGCTCTGAGTTTGGTCCTGTGTGTGAGGTCACAGTCGAGCAAGCTGGACAACAGCCTGTGTAAACCAAATGTCTGCCCGCTTGAAAGAATGCATGCACAACGCAAATAACTTAAATTTCAAGCAAATGGACTACCTATCCAAACGTTGATGCACTCGAAAATTTTTGCACTTTGAACAACTATCCTCCCGTTTCTTCCGAAGCTTGAACTCTGCACTAACGTGTTTTCCAGCATGTCCTCTCGATTCTCAGCTACGACAAAGTTCACTATAAATATGATTCTTTTTGCCCCATGCGCTCGAAAAACTTGATCCACCTATCTGTCTGAACTTCTAGTTATATAGCATTAGCTAAGCAAAATTTAACTTCCTGTATTATGCTACAGAAGACCAGCAGTCTATGCTCTCCTTACCTCCTACGCCTAATGAGTTTACTCAGTTCTCTGATGTACACATGGGCACCATGCAATGCAGAGGTAAACACAGAGGCAGAACAATTCCCTGAACGCAATATAGCATGAATCGCAATATAGCATGAATTCCCTGAACGCAATATAGCATGAATCGCAATATAGCATGAATTCCCTGAACGCAATATAGCATGAATCGCTCATCTAAAAGAATATTTAACACAATTTCTGCTCCAAAATGAAGAAATTGATGTACATCTAGACAAACTTAATTTCTAAGCCTCAATTAAAAGATGAAAGTACATCTAGATAAACACAATTTATGTGCTTCGATTAGAAGTTTGAGGTACGTACATCTAAGAAGTTGCTCTCTACTGAACTAGCGATGCATATCTGACATTATTATCTTGAACAGAAGAGAAGTTCACGTATGTTAATACTTCTGTCAAAGGATAAAATGTTTCTAATGGAATGAAACAATTTTCAGCGACGCATTTTGAATAATGTAAAACACAATTAATTGTTTTAATGTAGTCGCATTAATCAAAATTATTCGCAGCGTCTGGGCAATGATTTTCATCTTAATTTGCTCGTGTTTGCTCAGTTACAGTGCACCATAATAACAAAAAACAGATAAGGATTATAAAACTTTCAAACGTGGTACGTTAGTTCTTGTTCTTGAACTCGAAGTAAGATGAAAGGAATCGAGGTAGGATTCTCTAAAGCAATTTTTAAAGGATAGAGGATCAGGCTTTTCTTACGGAACATATGGAGGGTAGAGGATCAGGCTTCTCTTATGGAACATATGGAGAGTAGAGGATCAGGCTTTTCTTATGGAACATATGGAGGGTAGAGGATCAGGCTTTTCTTATGGAACATATGGAGGGTAGAGGATCAGGCTTCTCTTATGGAACATATGGAGAGTAGAGGATCAGGCTTCTCTTATGGAACATATGGAGGGTAGAGGATCAGGCTTCTCTTATGGAACATATGGAGGGTAGAGGATCAGGCATCTCTTATGGAACATATGGAGGGTAGAGGATCAGGCTTCTCTTATGGAACATATGGAGGGTAAAGGATCAGGCATATCTTATGGAACATATGGAGGGTAGAGGATCAGGCATATCTTATGGAACATATGGAGGGTAGAGGATCAGGCTTCTCTTATGGAACATTTGGAGGGTAGTGGATTAGGCATCTCTAAAGGAAACAATAAAGGGTAAAAGGATCAACTCGTAAAGTGTAGAGTACTGTTCCTCAATGTGGCTGTGCGATTTAGAATAGATTAAAATATGGCAACAAGATTATCTTATCTAATACCAAGAATGACCATCGTGTGTTTGTATATTTATTTATTTATTTATATATTTGTTTATTTATTTACATGTTTCGTGTCACGCTCTTAAGAATAGATGGAAAGAAATTAGCACTGGCGGTCTCGGTTTCAGTTCACTGGTAAATTAATACACTCATTTTCGCTGTACAAGTGCGCTATAATAAGTCACTTTCAAAAAAATTAGAGAGATCCAGAGCCTTACATACTGGAGTCCGTATCGTGAATACCGAGTTTGGCAGGGTATTGCATATTACAATATACATACACAAGCTCGCAGTTGCTTTCAGTAATGCTGAATTTCTGTATCTAGGATATGACACGAATGGCTATAACTACTTCTATTGCGGCTCAAAAATACTGTATTCTAAGTGTTTAAGATTGGATAATATTTCCGAAAAATGTTAACTGGAAGCAAAAAAGGAGAACGTGCCTTCAAACCACGAATAAATTTGGTACCGAGTGAAACAAATCTCCCATTCAACTTCTGCCGTAGACAGGTTCCTTTAATTCCAGCATTTGCAATGACGATTAATAAGTCTCAAGAACAGTCCTTTTCAGATGTTGGAGTATACTTGCCATCACCCGTTTTCGCTTATGGAAAACTGTATGTAGCTCTTAGTCGAATAAGAAATAAGAATAACATTAAAATAGCACTTAAAGAAACTGATGTTCAGGAAAATTTGCTTGATGATTTGTTTGTCACTAGGAATGCTGTCATTAAAGAAATACTCAATTAAAACGTTTGTCCTTTGTAAATATACGTAAAACTAAATATATTGCATTGCGTTCAAATATGTAATATCTTTCAGACAGTATTTGCCATCATTTTTGATGGCACGGGTACACTAGTTATTATTATATTCCTCGTTTAACTACAATGTATTGTAACCAAAACAAGACGAATGGTTCATTCTATAGTCGCTACCCAAGTTCCCTGCTTGCAGAATCCAATCACACGGAGGAACCACGGAGGAAGTAAAGAACGGTATTATTTTTTCATGAAAGTCAGGGAATTCACATTTCCTTTTAATGTAAAGACGATTACCGATTTAGTACATGGAAAATAACATTGTCGTTATTTATTATAGAGGGCAAGTTATGAATTATTAGGGGTGAGCTGGAAATTTGCTGTAATAATTCTCGATGGAATTTGTCTAACGACATTCGGAAGTTTGGAAGCAGATGCCAGTATTAATAACAAAAGTAACGTCAACATATGCATTGCAACAGGTGTGGGTAATAATAAAAGATGTGAATGTATGCATTGTGAAGACAAGAATATTTCACCCATCGCAGCGTGCGTCACAAGAAGCTAGCTTCATTTCTGGGACTCACCACACCATCAAACCCTGGACGCTTGCCTCTACGTCCTTCTAGGTTCACAGGAGTGGCCTGCGCTTCAATGATTTTATTTTATTAACTGACGATGAACAATCGAGGCAGTGGCGAGGTGCAAATATCGAGTCTAAAGGAACAAAAATGATCTTGCTTCATCCAGATAAGTCAAAAAGCTGTGAACGTCGGAAGTTCTAGGAAATTTCGTTTGAGGAATCCAGAGCTTTAAAATCTTGAGCCTCAGAAATCTTGCTAAATGCACTTGAAGTTGATTTTTATTTTTGGCACTCAATTTTTGATTTGAAACAACTTTCATCGTACTGTGAAATCTATTGAAGCTTGCAGAGTTGATGAATTTGGCTAGTTTCTATGACGGTGTCACTGACGTGCACAGTCGGTAACTCGGTGGCTCATCTTAAATTTTATGCAGACATTCATTCTCCGAAAGTATTTACATTCTTTTGTACTTCTGCGGCCTAGTGGTCAAGCAGCGATGTATGCTGATAGAGGCTGGATTTGTTACGGGGTTCAAGACTGCAAAGGTGTGCAGAATTTCCATATCAAGTTCATATGTCATAAGTCACACAGTAAAGCCAGTACCCTGTAGTCAACGGCTTTTGCTTCTGATGCAAGAGTTTCCTGCTCAAATCTCAATGCTGCATTAGATTTCTCCTGCTTGTGACAATGGGGACCGAGCCATTATAATTTCATCACCAAACTCATCTAGATTCCCCTTCCTCATCTACAGCCCCCTTCCTCATCTACAGCCCCTTCCTCATCTAGAGCCCCCTTCCTCATCTAGAGCCCCCTTCCTCATCTAGAGCCTCCTTCCCCAAGTAACACCACAAAAGACAGTAACAGTCGCTGGAGCAGCATGACTAGTTTTAAAATATGGACGTTACGAAGTGAAAATGCATTACCGATACATGAACTGTGTGATGTATCGGAAAGAAAGTCTTTGTTTGTTTCTGACCAGGCATTTTTATTTGATCAACAACTAAGTTTGAGAAGCGAGAGAACTGAGAAGTATCGCTGTGAGTCTTGCCTCGCATTTGAAGGCTGTTCTTATGCAACAGAAGCCACAATGATTTTATCACCCCTTGATTTCCATCATATACAGTATACAGAATAGTGTTCTGTATTTCAAATAACAATAAAAAAGTGTGAACAGAGTAATCAAACTTTAAATCCGAATAGATTTAGCAATGCTGAACTTGAAATGAAACATGTTTGCTCCAGATATATTTTCACACATCAGAATTCAAACGGTAACAAAAAAACTCAGTGATGTAGAACGCACATTAAAGAGTGCATTGTTTTCGCAATTACTTTTTTGCTTAATACTACGTATTTGAATTTCGTGGCATAAGACATTAAATTCAAGTTCCTTCGGCGAAATTAGGACACAGAAGCCCTAAAATTACACAGTCACGACCTTAGCTTCAGACTTGACGAGCCATAAAACATGGGCTCGGAACTCGTCAGGAGCCTTCGACGCATCACGTGCGCATCTCAGGTTTGCATGAGACTGGTAGCTTGAAAGTGTACTACTAACTCTTCAGTGCTCAAGGTAGTAGTTTCTGACCCTCGATGCTAATTTTTTTATAAGCAAGACATGTATCAAAAAATATTACTTGAGTATTTGAGAACTATTTCGAGCTTATGAAATGTTTCATACTCAGAACTTTTTGCCTCCCAAATTGTTTCTTACTCATGTTTTATCTCTCATTTGAGAACTAGTTAAGAGAATGGGTATTCGATACGTCTTGAAAAATTGAACTTTTTAATATTTCTTTTATGTTTGACAGTAATCAATATTATAAGTTATAACTTAAAGCTGACATCAGGGTGAGTATATTACTACTCGAAAAGTTTTCAATAAGTTCTCGTTAGAGATTTTATCACGAGAAATATAAAATGACAAGCCTAAAAAGTATTCGATAGATAATGCTAAAATCCTTTTTTACATATATCTTTGTCAGAATTTTGCATTATGTAATTTTTTTTAGATTGCAGAACTATCAATTGTAAATTTTAAGAGTTGTTAAAATATTGGATCATATAATGTGTCATTTACATCACGATTAAAACAAGTGCAGTGTGCTGTTATCATTTACTATATTTTAACAATGGATAAGACCAAAGAACTCAGTGTTGACAACCAAAATAAAATTGTCGATGCTCATTAAGGTGGTAAAGGCTTTAGGTTCATTGGAAAACAGTTTAACTTGCATCCTTCAACAGTGGGATCGATAATACAGAAGTAGAAGGTACACTGTTCTACTGAAAATCTACTCCGGACGCTCCAAAGAAAATTTTGCCCCTAGCAATGAATAAACTGATGAGAATCACTTCAAAAAATCCTCAAACTATCCGAAAAGAATTGGTAAAAGAATTAGAAGCAGTTGGAACAGTGGCTTCTTATCATACTGTAACAAATGCGTTGAGAGAATGTGGACTTCGATCCTACAAATCTAGAAAAGTTCCTCTCGTGACCAAGCATCGCGTTAAAGCTCGATTAGAATTTGAAAATAGCCTCTTATCAAAACCAGAAGTCTTTTGGGATAATGTTCTTTTGTCAGATGAGACCAAAATATTTATTCAATCATAATTTTTAACGTCATGTTTAGAGGAAGAACGATGAGGCTTTCAAACCAAAAAATACTATTCCTTTTGTTCAACTTGGGGAGGAAAGATAATGATTTGAGCTTGCTTCTCGTCCCATGGTACTGGCAATCTTCATTTCATCAAAGTGCGCATGAATGGGGCTATGCATCGTGATATTCTAACTGAAAATCTTTTGCAGTCATTTGACCTGTTGAAGTTGGGAGGAGATTGGGAATTCAAGCACGACAATGACCTCGAACACACTACGAAAGTAACTATAAAATGATTTGCAGATAACAATGTAAAGGTGTTGCCGTGGCCCAGTCAGTCTCCAGACCTGAATCCAATAGAGAAACTGTGGAGAGGACTAATAGTTAGGGTTAGTTAGTGAAAGCCAAGAAACTTGCATCATTTGGAAGAAATTTGCAGGAAATACTGGGCAAACATTCCTGCCAGTGTGTGCAGAAACCTCACTTCAAAGTAAAAAACGGTTGCATGCTGTAAACAAGACATACGCAGCATAATATTAAAATAAATGTAGCATTATGTATTGAATAGATTCTAGCCTAGTCATTTTATAATTTTTGTTATAAATCTCTGGTGAAAACTTTTTACAAAATTTTCGAGTAGTAATATACTCGCCATTATGTAAGCTTTAAGTTATCTAATCTAATACTAAGAATGACTGTCGTGTGTTCATATATATATATATATATATTTATTTATTTATGTTTCGTGTCACTTTCAAAAAAATTAGAGCGATCCAGAGCCTCATATACTCGAGTCCGTATCGTTGATACCGAGTTCGGCGGGGTATTGCCCTATGATTCGGGTACATTGTACCCAAATATGACACGAATTGCAGAGTCAATTGCAGCAGTAGAAAACTGTGTCTTAGTTTTCACTAGGAATGTTTTCAGTAAAGAAAAAAATAAAAACGTTTGTCCTTTGTAAATAGATATAAAACTAAATACGTTGCATTGCGTTCTTATATGTAATTTTATTTAATATCTTTCCAACAGTATTTGCCATCGTTTTTGATGGCACGGGTATTATTGCAAAATCTCTGCCATCATTTTTGACGGCAAGGTACACTAGCAATTTATAATTACTAGTGCAATGCACGTCTAATCTAAATAATTACCTAATCTGTGAGCGAATGCATTCTGCTGAAGAATTTCATCCCTTCTTTCTTGAGTTAAATTCTCTCGTACAACTCGATGCTGTTCGGCATTAATCTGAAGAATTTCATCCCTTCTTTCTTGAGTTAAATTCTCTCGTGCCACTCGATGTCGTTCAGCGTCATGCCGAAGAACTTCCTCTCTTCTTTCATGTGTTAAGCTCTCTCTAGCTAATCGGTGTTGCTCTGTATTATTCCGTGGAATTGCCAAACGCCGTTTAAGGGTCCAGTTAGCTCTAGCTTCTCGTTGGCGAGCAGCATTGCTTCGTCTTTCCATTTCGCGTTTTTCGTCCGATAGTTTTCGGTGTCTTTCTTGTTGTCGAAGTCTTGTTACTTCTTTCTTACGGTTGGACACGTTTCTATCCATGTTAGCCTTTTTCGCCGGAAGTTTATTCTGAAATATCCTCTATTACCTCTTTGAAGCTTTTCAAGAAAATCACAATTCCGAAAACAATAACTCAATTTCCAAAATCTTTGGCCTTATACTAAGTGGTAGTCAGGTTACTGGTATAATTTAAAACATTTCTTTTCGCCTTATCGATTAAAAATATCAAGGCATCATGTGAATTTCAACAGAAAAAGGTCCAAAGAAAATTTCTATTTGTAAAAATAAACCGATTGTGTATTCTGGATAACATAATGCAAGTGAAAGGGAATTGAATTACCACAGAAAAATAATGCAATAGAATGATTTCTTGTATTTCTTAAGCTTTATCCTTGTTGCTATCAAAGCTATCGATTAGAAGAGTGTGGCACTTGGACAGACAGATAGACAGACGGAGGGACGGACGGACGCGGCTCTTATTATAGTATAGATGAACATTGTCAGGTACAGAAGAAATATTTAAATGTTTCATTTTTCTAGACGTATCGAATATTTATTGAGCTAACTGTATTTCTTGCTCTGGAACTCCTTCTTGAGTCTCCAGAAAGTACTTGTTTCATATTCAAAAGTTAATGCCTTTTACAATAAAATTTTTCGTTTTCCTTCACGACATTATACGCGACTCTGTTAACAACTGTTGGGATTTTCCAACTGGGATCATTATATAATAATGGGGGATTTGATTAAGGTTTAAGGATTCAATATGGTCAAAAATAAATGCTAATAAATTTTGGGCTCCAAGTACACGCCTCTCACACATGTAGAAGTGGTATTCGGTTAGAACAAAGCTTAATTTTATTACACTAGTGTCTTTATTCAACACTCTGCCGATCACATTGCTTACAGATGAGAGAAAATGAGGTACAAGCACACGCTGCTTGTTAGCTGATCCCACTGCTGGCAACGTCTAAACAAGCAGAATTGCAACATGTTTTCACAGTTCTAAAACTGTTAAGTGCAGGACTGGGTTCATAAACACCTTAGTTTTGTTTTGGTTTTAACACGCTTTTATACAAAGAACTTCTTGGTTTATTTGTACGGTGAAGGATTAGATTACGTTTATGGGTACATATGAGAAGCGACTCCAGAATCCGTAGGTCTGGCACCAGATCTAGTAATTACCTCAGTGATAATTTCTTTTTATTTCACTGATATAAGGTATTAAATAGAAACGAAAAATAAAGTGAAACTTTTTCTAGCATAGTAATAATAATGGAGTAATTAAAATTCCTTTGTGTGTGTATTGTGATTTTTTATTGTCGATATTCTAAATGAATACCCATGAATATGCAGACTCAAGTAAAGAATAAACTAAAGATAGTTGTAATTTCGAAATTGTGGAAGCTCTTGTGATTTCACTCATTTTTGTTTATATGATATGACGTATTTTGAAATGTCCTCTGCATTCCGAGTAGTTTTTCTCACGCCGACGAAAGCTCTTTAAAACCCCAGTATATTTTTCTTCAGTCTCCAAACGAAAACAAAACTCAGTTTCTAAGATGCTCAGTAGCGGCTCCTCATTCTCTAGCTTTCAGTTGACGACAATTACCAGAATAAATCCCATGGACAGACCCCCACCACTCAACACATGTGCGCAGAGTGCTCATTTCTATTTCCCTCCTGTTATACCTTTCCATTTCATCTTTATACTTAGGCTCACCCTGTGCCAAACTCTCCCTCAAATCTTTCCTACTGGTACCGACCAACAATTACCGTGTACCCACATCGATTACCGTGTATTATTTGTGGTCAGTTTTAACGCTCAATTACGATCTGGCAAATTAATCCTATTTACCTGATTTTGGATTGATTTAGTGAAACGCGTGTCAAAATCATAGATTTAAAAACTTGCTCCAATGCTAAGGTCTTGCATCTCAAATACTTGAATCACTGCCAATGATACAGAGCCTGAAGCTGGTAGCAGAGTTGGTACAGCTGATTTGACTGCTTTTGCTAGTGAGGTTGAGAGCAAAACCAAAATGCGATGTAATGCCTGGAACTCAAATTACTTTATGGTCTGCGTCCCTTTAACTGTTCATTTTATGTTATTCGCGCTTGCAAATCAGAGGATTGGGAAATAACTGATGCACTTAAGTCGTTTGGCTGCATGACCTAAGCGGACTCTTTGAGATAATCACAATTTTACTGAGCCTGTGGGGCTAAATCACACCACATCAGTCATATGTATCAATATGTATTTAAAATATTACGTACAATGCTTAAACAATATAGTTTTTCATGTACAAAAGAAATTACTGCGTAAAAGAATCTCAGATACAATCCAATATGGCAGACACAGTTTTCTTTTCTTCACGTCTTCAGCAGAGCCGATGTGACTCGCGATACCCAAAGCACATAATTTTCTATGACTGTGTACACGGTAGCTTGATTTCACTTTCACGTGGTCACATCGCTGCAATTAACTCTGTGCATCTCATGTTTCTCTGTCAAATTAGTCTACAGAAGAATTAACCATTTACAGCTCAAATGAACTTTGAAATCCTTTTTGAAAAAATATGTTAAAATTAAACCTAAGGTGGTCTTGAACTCAGCTTTGCGCTCAGCAGTTACAGAACTCTCAATACATGCAACGGTTCTGCTTGTTTAGATGCGTGGTTGTGCTGCATTCCTCTCTGCATGAAAAAATTTCGTTGGTAGAGAATTAAATTGCACACATTAAGCTACTTACCAACAACTCCAGTGAGACACAGAAGTAGCGGAGACACGACCGTGGCACCAGGCTGTTGAGCTAACACCGTGCAGTTGATGCCTGGCTCACATGAGATGGTCAGGACAGTGTCTGTCATGGCATACGTCTTATTGTTCTTGCTCTTTGTTCTTCCCCTTATTTTTCTTTATTTTTTCCTCTTCTTTAAACCGAGAGCACAATGCAATGTCCTCTAATTGGTGCGTAAGATAAATATCAAGGCATTAGGAATAGGGCTAGCGGAAAGCTCGGAACTAAATGAAGTTAAATAAGTTACGTATAAAACTAACGCTGAAAGAAAGATTGCCGCAACATTATTGATATTGAAGGAAGAGATAAATGATAACGCAAGGTAGGGGAAAACATAGGAAGGATTTCAAGAATGTTTATTGTCCTGAAACCCTTCCAGTGTTTCCCTCAGTATTCAAAAATGAAGTATAAGTGTGAAATTGATTGAATAGAAGCCATGTGATGGTGTTGAAATGCAGTGTTATGGTGAAATTTAGTCATTAGTTGATACATTCGGAAATTTACCTATTGAACTGAATAAAGGTAAAGCCAATAATAAGAAATTCTAGTAATCGTGTCACTCAAAAATTTTTTAGCTGTAAGAAGGGTGAAATAACAAGGAACGGCAAGAAACTTTGTCTAAAGTGAGTATAAGAAAATAAAGTTGTGCAATTGCATAATGTTATTGCATACGACGGTGACATAAAAGTTACAAGAAAAGGAGTGCTGAATGCAAACAAAGAAATAGATTAACGGCGCTCCAATTACACAATTATCCATTATAGCCCAGTAATAACAAAAATTATAACCCGGTAATAATAATGAAAGCCCAGTAATAATGATTGTAGCTCAGTAATAATTGTACTTGTATTATCATATAATGAAAAAGAACCCTGTTAGTTAGCAGACAGAGAATAAAATTTTTAGAATCGTAGAGGATGAAATACTTTTTGAATCATAAAGAAAGGGAGATTTTTAAACTATATAAATGAAACATTTTTGAACCGCAAAAATGAACATTTCCAAATCATGTAGGATGGAACGTTCTTGAATTATATGTAAAGGAACAAGTTTTTTAAATCATATGGGAATAATCATTTGCAAATCATAGAAGATGAAACGTCATCGCATCATAAAATGGGTATCTTGGTTTATGGCATTTGGGGGAGCTGCTTCGCTTTGGTCTCAGGAATTCTAAATCAAAACTTCACACTGAATTGTTACATTTATTTGTAGTGAATGTCTCCTGTATCATCAGTTGTCATGAAAACTGATGGAAATAAGAGCAAGCGAAATTTTAAACAATACCAAAATTGTTTATGGGAAAATTACGTTACAGTTTTAATTAAAATATTTTAACAAACTTAAAGTCTCCTCTTGTGAGCAATTATAACAAATGATCAGGCAAGTTTTAATACAAAGCAAAAACTTAAAACAGTTTATAAAATTTTTATAACGGGTCCAGTTTTCTGATTACAAAACGTACAGGGCAGTCCAAAATTAAAGAATAAATGTTAAAGCTTCCAAATCTTAAAAAATGTGAAGCAATTTTGTTTTAAAAATTTCACTACGTGTATAAATACAGTAGTTGGACTATTTGTTAAATTTTTACGTTACATTAATAATACTACCATAGCTTTTCAATATTTTACGAGTATTAATTTCTGAGAGTCCAAAATTGAAGAACAAAAAACCATTCTTACCTAAACATGATTGAGAAGCTGACCACAGATAGTATTTTAAATATTTAGTTTTGCTATCTTTGTTTTCAATCACTGCAGCGCGTCCACGGATGTAGGATTTTAGTAAATGTTGGCATTAAACAACTGTATTCTTAGCCTATTCCTGTGGTAATTTTAGTGACAGCTCTTTAACTCTTGTTGGATTTTTCACCATGTAATTTTATACAAGAACTTTCTGTTGCTTTTCTGTTGGATTCATGTTCGGGACTCTGAGGAAGCTATTCCATAACCTCTACTTCTTAATCCTTAAAACAGCTCCATAACCTCTACTCTTAAATCTTTAAAACAGCTCCATAACCTCTACTCCTTAATCCTTAAAACAACTTCATAACCCCTACTCCTTAATCCTTAAAACAGCTCATCACGAGCTTTGCCTTGTGTTAGGGAGCATTATCCTGCATAAAACAGAAGTATAAATTCCATAGTTCTACGAAACTGATACAATACTTTATTCCAACACATTCCTGTTAATAGAGCATTAACTCTAGTGTTTACATTCACAAGAGGTGATGTACCCTGGTCTGATATCATTTCGAAAACAATCACGCTTCCTTACCAAACTCTACAGTTTTTTTTCATTTGATTTGATTTAAAGCTTACACCAATTCTTCTCTTTACGATGTGTTTACCACTGCTACAAAATATTCATTTCATTTATGGAGCATTCCACAAAATGGCACACATTGCTAATTTTTTCCCACCGTAGCAGCATGAAATTATCACCTGCAATTTTTCCATACATCAAACTCATTATCATGTCAAAATAATAAAGGCTGCATTGCACAAACCAGAGGTAAACTTCCAATACCTGATTAGGAAAATTTAATTTGTGTATTTCGATGACAGCAGACGACACTCTCTTGCAGTCACTTATCAAAGTGACCGAACGTATTTTCCAAGGAATTGACAGGCCGGAAGTTCTAGTCCTCCAGGAGGTCGTAAATTGGCTCACAAAAATGGGCTCGGAAGACTTTTCCCGAAATTCAAGAGAGAAGATTGAACATTGAAGCAGGCTGAAAACTGGCTTGGCTCTTATTTCAGAAGACTTTCTTGAGTCATAATGAACCACTCATGAGAGTAATGTGAGTCTCATTTACAATTACAAGCCTTAGAAAAATTGTAGAGATCTTTCACCGGTTGGCATAATGTTATTTGAGATGCAAAGACAAAAGTTAATAATGTTAACAAAGATCAAAGAATCATGCAGACAGTAAAATAAAGGGCTTCTTTGCCGTACAAAATATCGTGTACGTTAGTGATTTCAAGAAAAGTTTGTATGGGAAATTATTTGAAACGCTCCTAGTCCTAGGCAATTATTTGAAACGACATCAAAAGGCTAGTAATAGAGGAAAAATTAATTGACATTTACATTACTTTACTTCAAAAAGAACGTAGTAAATGATGGAGTCGAGGACGTTCAAAGAGATAGTCAAGGGATAGTATTTAGTATATGCAGAATTAACGCAAATTTCATTGTCTTTCTCGAGATAAATTCCTTTTAGAGAATAGAACAGGCAGTTTAAAGAGCATAAATCTTCCTGAAAATTGCATTAGGAATGCCATCTTTCTTATAACAGCATGCATAAAGAGCAGACAAAGGTTCTAGTCCTATTAAGTCAAAAGTAAATTTTCTGCTGTCTCTGCCCAATGGTCGTTTTAGAAACATTATCGTAGTTGAAACAGCCGAGAACAGAATACAGGGAGCTTTTTTGAACAAAACTCATCATTAGCGGTTACTTTTTTAGCTCATACGAAAATAATTTTTTTGGCCGTTTTACGAATACTGGAGATAGATCGAATAGTCAACGTAATTTAGTAAAACGAAAGTAATTCTCTAACCGTTGTAGTACTCATGTTCCAGGATTTGTAGTTCGACAGTTTTCAGTTGCTACTCAAATATGAACCGAATGGTTAAAAATGCTGAATACATATTTGGCTTAGTTAATTGATGATGATAAAAGATAAAATGCTTATGATAAAAGTTTTCCAATTTCTTGCATTTACGAAAAAACTATTTTCAAAAATCTTTGTAATACTGTACTTAGAAAGCTTTCAACATTAGTAGTGCCTGCTTTAAACCAAAAACGTCAATAGATTAGACGTTGCCTGTGCAAGATGTATGGTACAATTGCACTCATGCTGTGGTTATGAGAAGGAAATGTAATAAGAAAATTGATCCATCAGATGAGGCATCGATAACACGCAAGCGACATCACACACTTGAAAAGGAAGCTACCCTCGTACGCCTCTGTACCAGCGAGGCAACCGCACACACCGACCACTCGGCTTGACCTTGGAAGCCCAGCCAGCCAGCATCGACCACAACCACCATCACTGCTACAATCTACAAGTACTACTGCTATCTTCTACTGCTACTGCTATCATCTATTGCTACTGATATCATCTACTATCTACTGCTCTATTGATATCATCTATCGCTACTGTCTACTGTCAGCTACTACTGTCTACTACTGCCATTGTCTACTCCCGCTGACTGCCGCTGTCTACTGCCACTCTACTGCTGCTGTTTACTACTGCCACTCTACTGTCGCTGTTTACTACTGCCTCTCTTCTGTTGCTATTTACTACTGCCACTCTACTGTCGCTGTTTACTACTGCCACTCTACTGTCGCTGTTTACTACTGCCACTCTACTGTCGCTGTTTACTACTGCCACTCTTCTGTTACTGTTTACTACTGCCACTCTTCTGTCGCTGTTTACTACTGCCACTCTACTGTCGTTGTTTACTACTGCCACTCTACTGTCGCTGTTTACTACTGTCTACCGCTACCATCACTGCACCATCTATTTATTTGTGTTTGTGAAACTATTATAAGCGTGAAATATGTGTATAGTAGACATTGGGACTTTGCAAATAGCAATAGAATCTTTTTAAATGTACGAACACTATTTTTAATGTCCTTCTGTATGTTTAGTTTCGAGGTATCTTTATAAGCTCTAATTCTGTGGGAATAGGAACAGCATAGCTTTCCACACGCGGAAAAAAGTAACTTCGAATCCAATCTCTAAAATAATTACCAAATGAATTTTTTTAATTCAATCCTCTAAATAATGAGAATTTTTTCAATAAATAATAATAAAAAAATTATTTTGATGAAAGAAACAAATTCTAATATTTTATACTGTTATTTCGAAATTTAATGATTTTGCGACTTGACACTACTTTTATGATTCTGTGTGACTAGACGCTAATGTTGGGATTTTTTGACTAGATTCTAATTTTGGGATCTCGTGTCTAGATACCAACTTTGTGATTTTGCGACTAGACAATATTCTTGCAATTTGACTATGTATTCTAACCATGAATCGTCAGCGCTCATTGAAAATCAATCACGTAAAATTCAAGAACTAAGCTGTGGGTCTCTCTGTCATGCTCTTAAGGATTTAGTTAGGAGGAAATTCAATAGAGTATACATTTATTGTGAGTATTGTATTGTGGATACCAAAAGCACATCCTCCAATGAGGAAACTACTTTTCAAAGTCTGCGTCCACTAGCAAATCAGAAAAAAAAATTTCAGTAAAAAAACGTGAATTTTCCTGTATGGATTAACTAGTTCCACTTCATAATAATACACAGTTTGTTGCTTGCTTGCTTGGTCCGTCTCTTTGTCACGCTCATAAATATTTACATAGGAGAAAATTCGTTTACTGAATAAGAAGATGGGATATAATGAAATTTCATCCCAAAATTGTGATAGCAAATATAGTTTCTGGAATATATACTCGAAAGTCGAAATACTGCATTAAAGTTCTTGATCCTGTCGTACATAAGCTATTTTGCATAATTTTGCCGTTGAATTTCTTCGTCGTAGTTGAAATTTCGCGCGGAGTACAAGCCAAATATTCGGAGTAAAGGCTCCTGGTTGGGTCACTGCAGGCAGTCACGACACGGAAGTCAGTGCTAAGTTATTACAATTTTTCGTTCCCTTGCAAGATGGGGGAAACATTCGTTTAAAAAGTAGCATAGATACAGTCTTCTTCTACTTGATGACTGCATGTTTCTACTTCAAACTATGCCATTGGACCAGCACATTTACATTAACTGTCTTATCCAACGGACACACAGGGTCTCTAAAAAACCGCTTCGCTCTGAAAAGTAGCTAGGTACTATTTGATTTGATAATATACCTATTTTGAGCGTAGGATATGAATTGCTGTATCTTTGATTGAGTTTTTGATACTGTCGTGAATAAGCTATTTCGGATAGTTTTTGCTAGGAAGTACCAAAAGCTCCGCTTGTTCTTCTGCCTTAGCAATTTGCTGGAAGAAGGTTTTCCTCATCAAGAAGTCATCAATTACCTTTGGCAGCCCAAAATAGTAAACAGAATATAGCTTTCCTCAATGGTAAGATGCTCCCGAATGGTCTCAATATCGTAGAACGGGGATATACCGTACGGTCTACAAGTATGTTTTTGGATACAAATTATATCTGAAAAGTTCATCAGAACAATGGAAGAAACACCAGAAGGAAAGAAACGCAGACTAGTACGCGAGAGGAAAAGAAGGCACAGGTCTCAGCAAGGTACCAGTGATATGGCCAATGTTCGAGCCATAAATGCTAAGCTCAAGAAGAGAGCTATCTCTCAAAAAACTAACTAAGAACGCGAAGCAAGGATGGACCGTGATCGTGAAACAAGCGTCTAGAGAGGCAAACTTCGTCGAAAGAAAGCAATGAAGAGAGAAGAAAGATGGATAGTATAAGAAAAGCTGAAGTAGGCGCTGCAATGTCACATGAAGAAATAGAAGAAAGGAGAAGATAAGAAAGGGAAAGATTTGCAGAAAGGACAACCACCATGTCGCAAGAAGACGAACGAAAGAAGAAAAATTGAAAGAGATAGGTTTTGGAAAGAACAGTTAACATGTCACAAGAAAACTTGCAGAAAAGGAGAAAAATTGAAATTGTTGGAATTGTTGTTAATTGGCGAGTACCACTGAAGTATTATCACGGAATCCGTGCCGTCATTTTTGACGACTTGGTACACTAGTGTACCAATTCACGAGTTACTGAAAACATTTGGCCCATCATTTCAATAGACGATCCTTATTTAAATCCTCAAGAATGATTGCACGGTGAAGTAATTATTCATTCCCTGTTGCAGGAAAAATTAGCTTTCAGTTGACTGAAACTGTACATTAATGCGTCGCACTAGCAACTGATTTTCCAGTCTAAGATTAAGTGAAACAGAGAAGCCTAGTTGCAGCTCTGCATTGCCGCTGCAGAAACAATAAATCTTGTTTCATCAAGCACAAATGAGGCTGGCAGCTTCGGCCCGACTGTCCTGGAGAAAGTCAAAGTTGAACATTAAAGAGCAATCTTTATTACAGCGTAAAAATTGACCAATGTACTACGCTTTAGGATGGTGACGATATCGGACACTGGGACAGGTAAAAGCTGGAATTATGCATTTCAATAGAAGCCTAGATTTTCGAGTGCAACGAGTGTTTTTGTTTTCAACACAAGAAAGAAAAAAAATTGTTCTCCCTCGCAATTCCATAAGTCTAAACGTTAAGAAAAGTCAAAATCAAACAAGGAGCTTGAGAAAGTTTCATTCTTCGAAGGTAAAACAGAGTTTATGGAACAGTTTTTCCAGCTGACATGGAGAAATTGAGTTCATAAAATATTGTGACAAAAACATACATTAATTAATTTACATGTTTAAAAAAAAGAAGAACATTGAAATTGCTTTCATTTATGGTAACAGGTTTCGGTCAATAAGTTCACAATTTACAAAATAACTTTTTGATCTCCGAGGCCCTTTTTCACCAAGAATTGCATGCATCAGATTCTTGCATCAGTTTTTCTCAGAAAGGTTCAGGGATAATAAATTTGAACAAGAAAATAACAACTTGGCTTATTTAGAAACAATATTTTTCAGATGATACAGTCATATAGGCTCAGGAAAAGCGAACGCTTTTAGACATAAAAAGAGCTTAAAAAAAGAATTCGTCGACACATCAGCAGTTTGAAAACTGATTTTTTTAGAATAGTTTTTTGAGGACAGCAGTAGTTTGAAAAAACAGTTTTTTATACAGTAGAGAGCTGTTTCTACAGCTACAAAGTTTCTACATTAACAGATATTAAATTTTCAACGAAAATAGCTTTTTACATTGTGGGTAAATATTTTATCTCGCTGTCTGAAAACAATAATTCTCAGTATTAGGCAAATAAAAATTGCTCAGTACTATGCAAACAATTGCTCAGTATTATGCAAACACATCGTGTCGACTCTCAGAAAGCGTTGAGTTTCGCGCACTGGAAGTCGGGAGACGCTGCAGCAACAGCGCAATAAACATGCAAGGACAACCTTGGCCAACTTAGATAGCTAAGATAACATTCAGTCTGTAGAAGCTTCCTCAACAAATTACTTTCCTTGTCGCGGTTGGTGCCGTTGGAATTGCCGAGTGGGGGCCTCGCTTGACGCAATCTACTAAAATATTTGCCAAATACATCAAGATGACGTAAATGCCAGTCTGCGAACTCCAAGTTTCTACATTTTCTAGATAAGAGCGTGAGAAAACGAGTCATTCTTCAATACACAAATTTATAGTCGTAGTAGAGTTGATATTGAATTGAAGGGAAAAAAGAGTTAATCTACATATATAATAGACGATGTATATTCATCTCTCTCTCTCTCTCTTTCTCTCGCTGTATCTGTGTGTGTCTATCCCATTAATTCCTATCTATTATTGAAAAAAATTATTGAACTGAAATCAGAAGGAGTATGCATGTGGTATAAACATTGTATTGTGGATACCAAAGGTCGGGAACCAAGGCGCCCGATCACTATAAAATACTCAATTTTTCCCGTTATTCGCTTTTTTCCCTTACATGGCCATGTTATCGATAGATGAGATACAGAATGGAAGTTCTGTATACATTCATGAAAAATATTCAAATTCTGATAGTACCACAGGTAAAACTGAAAAATGTATCTATTTCTTAGATCCCTAATTTTGTCACTTTTAAATCAAGGAATTTTAACGGGTACTATCTGGGCCATGTTATCGGTAGATAAGATACAGAACGGAAACTTTGTACATATTAATAAAAAGTATTCATATACAACACAATAATTCGTCGTAAATCTTTAATGCATTTATCTTAGAATAATTCTAAATTAGTTAAATCTAAATCGTGAAATTGTCACGGGAACTGGCTAGTTTTTTTAAAGGAACCAGAGAAAGGAACAATATTTCCTCTCATTATGTAGAGTTATGAGCCATGTTGAGAGCCAAAAGGCTGAATATGTCACGTAGTCCAATATTTTAGAACAAACAATTGTGTATCCAAGACATAGTAGCATAACACGGCTATAAGAAACGAGTATGTTACTTTTGATAGCATGGTGAGGTGTCACTAAGATGCCATCATCAAGATGCCGTAACCAAGATGCCTGATTATTCTGCCTTTACCGTTAAAATGAGTTCTAAATCCTTTTTTGAAAAAGTGTAGTCAAACACAACTAGAAGCGAAGTGTTTATATGTCTAACACTGCACTCAACAATGATAGAGCTCTCAGAACATGTTGCGTAGCTTAAAACAGTAGTAGCTTGAGAGAGCAGTAGCTTGAAAGAGAAGTAGCTTGAGAGAGCAGTAGCTTGAAAGAGCAGTAGCTTGAGAGAGCAGTAGCTTGAGAGAGCAGTAGCTTGAGAGAGCAGTAGCTTGAGAGAGCAGTAGCTTGAAAGAGCAGTAGCTTGAGAGAGCAGTAGCTTGAAAGAGCAGTAGCTTGAGAGAGCAGTAGCTTGAGAGAGCAGAAGCTTGAGAGAGCAATAGCTTGAAAGAGCAGTGGCTTGAGAGAGTAGTAACTCGTTCACTTTGACACTGCCAGTAGTATATGAGCCAATGAATAGCTTGCAGTTGTGTCACATTGTTCTCGTCGGAAAAAATGTGGCCAATAAAGGGTTAAAATAAAAAAGGTCAGGGTCATCATATTTCAAAAGTTAATGTGGCCTGTAAGGGCCACGTTACATCGAAGTGCCGTCACTTTTGGACCCCGAAGTGCGTTTGAGATAGTCAGCACGGCCGTAAAACAGGACTCGTAGGGCTGTTTGAGCTAGAGCCCCTCGAGATAGCAGCGTATGTATGGGTTGCATTCGAAATATCTCCAGTCTGTGTCAAGCATAACAACGTACAGAGCGTACTGCTGCCAGTTGATAAATCGGTATGAATTTTCAACAATTAGATGGGAGACTGTACATAGTAGTTTAAAAATTTCCCCAACTCGTGTAAGCAATTATTTGCGCGATATTTAGTCTAAAAATCAGTGTCTATAATGCTTATTTGAAGGTGAATAGAAAATGTTTGCGGTGGTAAGCATTTGCAAGGAAATGTAGCTTATGAGTTGTAAGAACTTGCACAGAATATTTCTTTATGAAATTTGAGGAACTATCGAAAAACCTCAACTCGTCTGGCTATAGCTTTCGAATTAATACATGATTAATTTAATAATCAATTATGGTGGAATAAATACTTTTATTTCATTATTATGTGTTTTAATGTGGTCCACAGGAATGATAGGCTAATTCGCCTGTACAATTCCTTTGGTTTCTAATATAAAGACAAATGTACTAAAGATTTATGATAGATTATTGTGCTTTAAATGAATATATTTCATAAATATATACAAAACTTCCATTCTGTACCTTATCTACCGATAACACGGTCTAGATAGTGGCCGTAGAAATTCCACGGTCGAGAAGTAATAAAATTAAGGATCTATGAAATAAAATATATGTTTCAATTTTACCCGTGGGATTATCAGAATCAGAATAATTTTCATGAATGTACACAGAACTTCCATTCTGTATCTTATCTACCGATAAAATAGCCGTGCTGGAGAAGAAAGCTAATAACGGAAAAAATTGAATATTTAATTGTGATTTGGTGTCTTTAGAATCCACAACACATCGCTTATAATAAATACATACTCGTTCTGATTTCAGTTCAATAATTTTTCTTCAGTAATAGATTGGAAGTAATGGGACGGACGCACACAGTTCAAGAGAGAGAAAGAGAAAGAGAGATATGGAAATACACTGTCTATTATATATGAAAACTAGTAGACCCACAGGTGAAAATTCACGTGTTTTTTACTGAATTATTTCATTTTATTTGCCAGTGGACGCGGGCTTTGTGAAGAAGTTCCACACTGAAGACTGTCTTTGGTATTCACAATACAATGCTTACAGTGCATGTATACCCTACCGAATTTCCTCCTATCTAAATCCTTAAGAGCGTGACAGAGAGACGGACCAAGCAAGCAAGCAAGTAAGCAACAAACTGTGTATTGTTAAACCCGGAGCCTCTACTCAGAATATTTGGCCTGTACTCTGCGCGAAGTTCAACAGCTACGAAGAAATTCAGCTGAAAAATATGCGAAATAGCTTATGTACGACAGGATCAAAAGCTCTAATGCAGTATTTTGAGTTTCGAATATATATTCCGGAAACTATATTTGCCATCGTAACTTAGGGATAAAATTTTATGGTATCTCATCTTGTTATTCGTAGACGAATTTCCTCCTATCTAAATCCTTAAGAGCGTGACAGAGAGACGGACCAAGCAAGCAAGCAAGCAAGCAAAAAGTTGGGTATTATTATATAGTGGAATTATTAGGGAGGCAGCTCTCTTGTGATTTCCTCCATTCGTTTGCGCTTTCTTATTGGTTACTGAGCGAGAGCTTGTATGCCAATTATAATGCTGTTAGTTGAAGCCAGTTGAGTTTCGCACAGACTTCCGGTTCCAAAAACAAAAGGCAGAGATGTACCGTTTTTTAGTACATAGTAGATGTGCAGGACCTATCAAATGAGTGAACTCAAAACTTTTTAATTGATTTAAAATCTTCTTATAAACATCAATTTCTGCATTTACGTGAAGAGAAGAGGTCATACCACTCGTCATTGTTATTGAACTATTGAGTTCTGATGAATCCTGTAAGTGATTATCTTGTCAGCTATGAAAATTTACCATAGAGGTAGGAAGTTATTTCTGTCAATTGAATCTGTTTTCCTCATTTATGTGTCTTTAAACATGAAAGTATTCTTTATATGCTAGTATTAGAAACCCACAACTGTGTGATATCGAAGTAAAAAGGAATTTCACAGTAATATTGTTCCCATTTACAATCTTTCCCTTTTTCTGCCCTTTTGTTTCGTTAGTACTTATACTGATTTGTACGCTTAGTTTTTTCCCACACAAGTGTAAATAAAAGGAGTAACAGATACCAAATTGAATACATATGAAGAGCCAAGCAATATCGATGGAGATATTTAGAGACAAAATATTTAAAATGAAATTAAATAGTATTTGCAGTGCAATCCTGGGGCATTTACTTCATTGGCAATACTATCCAATTTCTTTGAAAATATTTTAATTTTACTTTATTGTACTGCAAATACTATTTAATTTCATTTTAAATATTCTGTCTCTAAATACCTCCATCGATATTGCTTGGCTCTTCATATGTATTCAATTTGGTATCTGTTACTCCTTTTATTTACACTTGTGTGGGAAAAAACTAAGACAGAATCTCGATAGCTTCTTTGGCAACTGAGGGGTACTCTTCTATAACTGAAATCCAAAAGGAGTCTAACGGTAACTGAGCATACTTCAATTTCAGTCCTCGATCGCTGGAAAAACTTGTTAATTCTTCTTCTTCATTCAATTCAAAAGTAGTCGGACTAATAACAGCTAAATCTGCAAAGGGATTGCAAATCCAATCATACCCATCAACGCTGATGGAGGCAAAGTATTCATCAATTTGATTTGCCAAGCATGTGAAAAGTTCATTAATAAAAATAGGAGTCATCTTTTTTTGCAGGTTTTCCGAATTAATGGCAAAATGTTCAAATTGCCTGCCTTGATTCTGTTCCTCCATAAAACAATTTTGTTCTTAAAAGCAACCAATTTATCAGTAGAAGTTAGAACGTTTTCATTTTTACCTAACATTTCGGTGTTCAAAGAATTTAGGTGGCCAAATATCTCTGTTAAATACTCAACTTGGGACATCAAGTCATCACTCAGGTATTTGCAAAATCGATCATGTTTTTCATTCTCAAAGGAGAGAAGTTCTTTATGAAGTTCATTCAGAGGTGAAAGTACTTTTCCTTTAGAAAGCCATCGTACTATTGTATGTAATAGTAGGCAAACGTTTTGAGAATTCATATCCTTGCATAACATTTCAAATATTCTAGTCTTCATGGGCCGTGTTTTAATGCAATTTACTATTTCGACGATTTCATCTAATACATCCTTCAATTCATGTAATCTTTGAAAACAGTACTTCTCTATGCAACAAACAATGAATTCGCACGATGCTAGGATTAACTTTTTCCACCCGAGGCGAAAACTTTCACTGAAGCCACCATAGAGGGTGCTCCATCAGTACACACTCCCACGCACGAGTCCCATGATAAACCATATTTTTCAAGGTATTTCGACAATATATCAAAAACACTTTGATCTTTAATAGTTATGGATAACTTCTTACAGCAAAGAAATTGGTTGATTATAACATCATCATCAATAAAGCGTATGAATGCAATTAACTGGGCATAATTACTGATGTCAGTACATTCATTGACTTGTTACGCAAACAATCTGCTTTAAGTTTGGCTACTACGCTTTCCACGATGTTATACAACTCGAGAATCCTTCTGTCAATTGTGTTATTTGAAAGAAGAATGTTACTAATTTCGTTTTTAGCTTTGTCACCAAGCATAGTTTTAACAATTTTTTTGTACGCCAGTAGGATTACTGTTCCGGCAAAACATGAGACTTTGAATTAACCAGCAATAATTTCTGCCACTTCATAAGATGTTACTTGAGCTTTTTCAGACACAGTCATTGTTTTCTGAAACAGTTTACTTTGCTTTGCATTTGATTGCAACAACCTTTCAAAATACTTAATACTTTCATTTTGAAGACTCCGGTGTTTTGTAGTGAAATGCATTTTCAACGAACTTGACACCAAAGTTTCATTGGACAGAGTCTGGCCGCACACAATACACAGTGGGGAGCATCTGAGCTTCACCAGTCCATCGAAATCCATATTTTGAATAATTATCACGGTACATTCGGTACAGTTTCACCTTTTTAACTGGAGCTGATTCATTAAAAGTACATTTTTGTTCAGTTTTCGGGGAATCACCTTCGTTGCAATCAGTTTTTCGCTTAAGGAACTTATCCATAGTTAAGGGCATGATACAGCCAAAGAAGGCGGTGATAACAATAAATATATGTGAACCAACGCACTTGCTTACCATATCACGACTGAACCAAGTAACTAAAAAGAATCTCAACAATGCAGTATCAAACTTAATGAAATTTATTTGCAAAAAACTATCGCTGAAATTAATAGCAATTCAAATATAATTATAAATAAAAAATGTGAACTATTTTCATTCAAAAACGAGCTCGTATGATACGTCCTGTGACAGTTCCGCAAATTCATTGATTGATGGTACTCCAAATTATTTGTTCACTTTCACTAAGGTCCGTTCAACTATCAGGTCAATTCAATGACTCAAGTCACAATTAGAACGACAAGTAATGAACCCTAGTGAGACTATATAAATTTCCAATTCATCTTTTGCTGACATTGAAGCCGTTTTTCATAATTTGAAGATATTGTACAAGAATTTGAGATTCTTTGTGTGCGAAATGCGACTTGAGGTGCTGTCAAATTCTTCAGGTAAAATTCTAAATAGCTTATTCGCTGTTAGCATATTAATTATATTAACAATCTTAAAACACTCGGATGGGCCATGCGATTGTTTCGCGGTACACATGAGCAGCCTCCACGGCACACCCGTGTGCCGCGGCGCAGTGGTTTGGAATCACTGCACAAGACGATTATGATGTAGAAAAATCACTTTAAGCAATCATTTCCCGTGGTGACAAGTTCATACTCTGCATGTGCTAAACAAACATTGAATATTTTACAGCCTCAATTGAACTTTTGGACAGGCCCAGCAAGCTTCTCTACGGTCATTGATCTCTTAGGAGCTCGGTCGACGTATGAACCTCCGTGACCCTTGCAATTACTGCTCTTTGTTCCCTCGCTCGGTTTCCAGACGGTGTGTACTCGGTACGTGCCGTCAAGTTTAATTCTCGTCAGGTAAACATCAATCACTCTAATTTTGCAACATCAATTATGGGAGCGTATAATATACTTTAGGAAAACCCTGACGAAGCTTTCGTCAGTAATGAAGTAAAGTATGATAATTACTTTTGAATGAAGAAGCTGAAAATATGTGTTTGAAACGAGATGTTTGAAAATTATGGATGAAATGACGTAGCGTCACTAAATGGGAAATAAAAAGCTGCAAAAGAGGACAAGTGAAACCGAGGAACCAACAAATGGAGCAGAATGTAGTGTTCAAGGTACTGAATACTATTCAGTATGAACGAATCTAGTCTGCTAAAAAATGGAGATGCTGTAGGAAATGAGAAGGTATAGCTTAAGTTGACCAAGGTTATACCTTACATCAGCGATCCCCAACTTTTTCATCGACGCGGACCGGTCAACGTTCGATAATTTTACCGCGGCCCGCTGAGAGGACCCGAAGGGGGAAGAAGAGGCACGTTGATGTTTTTGATTGTTTTTATTTAATGATTCCAAATTTATTGTACTCAAACATGCTTTCGAAGCCTGTGCCCGTGCTACACTCTGCATTAGATTTCTATGACAAATACTTTGGCCAAAGGAAAATATGAGGATAAAGTGAGGGTTTATCTCTAAGAAGAGCAGATCCCAGCGAGGCAAGCGTGTAAATGCATGAAAGTGACATATTTTGGACGCGTGTGATGAAACCTATCTCCTGGTGGATGTAATTCGATAGTGCTACCACATACTCTCCTACTACTAGGTCTACGTGTGCGTACTTACCTAAAGAATAAGCTACCATGCAAGTTTTTGCATAGCAGTATGGTTGATTGAACTTTAGAAGAAGAGTTTGATAATTAAAAAGCAAATAGGAAAGGGTTCTTCAGTTATGATATCAACAAACTACCAGAAAGCAATATCTGGGAAATACGAGGAAAACTTAAAATTAGCATTTCCATCCTAACCAAGGACTACTATAAACAGGACGTGCACGGCCATATAGCTGACTACGCTAGCGGAGGCCAGTTCACTGAGCTGAGTGGGCTCAGTTAGTCATCAACTGTTACAGTGCAAGCTTTGTCGTAGTCTGTCTCTCGGTTTGAATCGGACATTATAGTTTATTTCGAGGCACATGGCTGCATTTCTAAGTGGATACTGTTTGTTTACAGAGCTTATTGCTAATTATATGTATTAAAAATGCCGAAGAAATGTGGGGTTGTGAACTGTCAAGGTAATTACAATAAGGGGAACAGGCGCCGCGTGTTTTGCCTGCCGAAAGAGCAGTCTGAGAGACAGAAGTGGCTTGATGTTATTCCACCTCGTGAAAACTTTGTTGTTGATCCAGACAAGTTTTTCATTTGTGAGATACACTGAGGTGCTAACCCACCTTTGATCAAATTGCATGGTGGTTCTATGCGGCCTGAAATCCCTCCCTGCATCTTCAATGTGCCTGCTTCATGTCTGTCATCTCCAAAACCTGCAAATCGCCCGGCGAAAGTTGAAGACCAACAACTGAGGTATTTTATTCAGAAGGATAGGATTACTTCATTTGATGCTTTCAAACCTGAACGTAACCTGCAGAAGCAGTATAAGAATTTGATTCTTTCAAGATCGAAAGAAAGGCTTATGTGTTTGTTCATGACCGACTACTCCAGTGAGTGCAGCCTGTCTGTGATTGTCGAAAACAAGCCCACTTTGTGTTCCCACTGACGTTCAGTGCGTTCAAGAACGGCATTAGTACCACTGTTTAAGACACGTCATCCCAACAATGGTTTCAGATCGTATACGCAGTCCGACGAAACTGTGCGCTTGGCAATGAACTATGTAAAACATCCCGTTTGACAAAACGATCCAAAATGTTGTCACCCTTCAAGCTCACACGTCGGCCTATGTCGACACCGAGAAGGAGAAAAAGTTGGTATTTTTAACGGCATGGGACTTCGGTACTACGGCATGGGACTTCGGTATCACGGCATGGGACTTCGGTATTGAACCAAGAATGGGCCAAACGGCTCGTTCCTATTGCCTTATTCTATTCTATTCTAACACGTCAGTTGGAACTTTTATCACAGAAGCAGTTTTCCATGAATGATTATTGTTTTGCTCTTCAATGATACCCAAAGTGTAATTATGAACAGCTCAGAGACTTTTTGGTGCTGAAAAGAAGGCCCGGTTGGGTGACGAATCGCTGCAGTTTGATAGGTTTTTGCTTCTATGTCTGTTTGTTTATTTATGTGAATGTTTGTATGTTTGTTTGCATTGGAAAAGTTTTAACTATAATTCGTTTTGTAAAGTCTAAAACTGCAGCAACTCAGATTTCTAGGAAGTGGCCACTAAGCTCATACAATAATACATGTTAAGTCCGGCTAAAATTGATATTTCTAAGCATTACAAGGCTTTAAACGATTTAAAATTCACTGTAAATCCTTATTATCCCTTGTATTGCTTTGAAGAAGTAATTTTTGATCAATTTGTCCAATAGAAAATGTTATGTTACTAAGAATGCAATGGCGTCCGCAAGCATAGTCAGCTATATGGCCGTGCACGTTTTGTTTATAGTAGTCCTTGGTCCTAACATACATATACTCTGCTTCGTCATTGTGCCATTTACCTATGCGTACTAATAGTTGGTACTCTTGTAATATTTATTTGACATCATCGAAATCCTAAGCTCTGTACCTGAGTTGTCATTACGAGTTAAGCCAATCGCCTCAGATTAGTGGACGTGCAGGCATCACAGGAAATAAGAGTGGTGGACGTGTAGGCATCACAGGAAATAAGAGTGGTGGACGTGCAGGCATCACAGGAAATAAGAGTGGTGGACGTGTAGGCATCACAGGAAATAAGAGTGGTGGACGTGTAGGCATCACAGTAGGAGAAGTAATGGGCTACCAAAATTTATCAGCCGACTTTCGTCGTAGATATATCAGCCATTGGCTCGCTGCACCACATATAAAGATTCATATAATTTGAAAAACTTTTGAGGATAAATGTTGAGGCCAACAACTGGACACAATTTTTGAACTTTATCCAATTTAGGGACACAATTTCTGGTCAAGTGGGGCAGTCAGGAACGAGGTTTCATTTTCAGTCCTGGAAAAATATCATCAGTTGTCTTGTTCAATTTTTTCGTAGAAATAACAGCAAATGTGGATTTCTGTCGTTTAAAAAAAGGAAAAAAGAACTCTGACAGTTTGGTAACAGGTCTTCAAAATACACACAACATTTCTATCCTTTTTTCTCGTGTGCGTTGATATTCATTGGGGGCTATTTTGATGACATGTTCTTCCATCAACTCTTCTATTCAGAACTGTTGCTATGGTTTCACTCTGACGATTTTTTCAGCGTATATAGTTTACAAAAATTTTACAATTTCATTCTCTTACGAGAAGTCGTATAAATGAATTGTGCAGAACTATTATAGACTTTAGGTTTCTAGTTCTTTACAATTCCAATGGTTCTGTTACATTTAAAATTTCTTAACATCAAAACATCTACATCTTTCTTTATTTTTCCAAATTTCCGCTTTCAGTGCATCACGACGCTGATCTCACAGCCTTGACTACTCTCTGCTGCCTCTACTGCCTCTACTGCCTCTACTGCCTCTACTGCCTCTACTGCCTCTACTGCCTCTACTGCCTCTACTGCTTTACTCACTGACGTGTGCGTGTGGTGTAGATGTAATGATCACACGCGCAGGACGAAGGCTCTTTCCTTTTCAAGTTGCAACGCTCGTCTGCAGTTGCCATGTGTCTGTTTCTTGCCTTGGTCTCTTCTCGTTTACTTGCATCAGTTTGATCCCTATTATTGCATCTATTACATATTGCTTGCATCTGACACCTATTGTCATGTCTGTCATTTATTGCTTATTGCTGGCGCTATTTTCTTGCTTGCAGCGCACTAGCCTCTTGTTTGCTGCACACTAGCTTCTTGCTTGCAGCACACTATTTTCTTGCTTGCAGCACACTAGCTTCTTGCTTGCAGCACACTATTTTCTTGCTTGCAGCACACTAGCTCCTTGCTTGCAGCACACTATTTTCTTGCTTGCAGCACACTAGCCCCTTGCTTGCAGCACACTAGCC
>VCRD01000158.1:206975-319349 GCA_006783055.1 Trinorchestia longiramus
GCTGGCAGCAGACACGAGTATCTGGCTGGCAGCAGACACGAGTATCTGGCTGTCAGGTTGGCGTGTGCATTACGGCAAAAGGCAAGGGAAGCCGAGGTGCAACACGAGCTCATCACGCAAGTTTCATTAATGAGAGAGTGGAGCAGTGAGAGTGATGAGGCCCCAGCATGCCACTCTGGTGGCTTCACTTCCAAACAAAGTTGGTAAACTTCATGCTCGTCTGTGGAGATCACGATATGGGCAGCAGGCTTCACATAGAATGGAATATGACTGCAGGAACGAGTTTATTTGTGCATTCTTGGAAGATTAGCCAAATAATAATAATATTAGCCAAATTCCATGCGATCTACAGTTAAGGCATCAATGACGCACATGCACGACAATCACACACAGGCACCAGGAGTAAAGATTGAGGGAAGCAGGAAAGGTGACAGTCATACTCTCCATTAGTTTCTAGAAAATATGTAATTACCCAGCTCACGTTACACAATGTTTGTATGGCACTTGGTACATAATATTATTGTTAATTAACTCTTGGCACAAAATAGTTATACGACTCAAGGTGAACGTAAATATGACTCGTAGTACAGAATGATTGCACTTCACAATTATTACACGACTTGCAGGACACAATTATTACACAACACAATGCACAATTATTACACGACTTGCAGGACACAATTATTACACAACTTACAACACACAATTATCACACAACTTGCAGTACTGAAGACGTCCATGAGTTGAGGTACATATTATTACAGGACTCGAGTTAAACACCAGACATAGGTAGACAGGATCTTTAAGTTTGGTGGGCTACTTAGTGAGCAAGTGGTTATGAGGTGTAGGATGGCAGTCTTTGTGTATGAAAACGAACATCGCAGAATAATGTAGTGTAGAATTTATACTGGAAATTGAATGAAATAATTATGTTTGCTTTTTGAGAAGTTCGATGGCAGGAAAGAAGAATTGGTAAACAGGTTCTATTCTATTCGAGGTATACAGTATGAATGTACTGAAAACACTACTCTAGCGTGTACCCCGGAGCTCTAGTCGAGTATGAGCAAGACTGTGTGGAGGCAAAAGCTTCCAGGTTTTCTACTTCACTTCCTCCAGCTTCCTCAGGCTACAATGTGCGAACAACATAGAGCAGTGTTAGCAGAAAACCGTCTCACACTTTATTTCATTCGCTCTTGTGTTACAGCATTGGTATCGTTGTGCATTCGATTTTTTTTATTCATTAGAATTTTTGAGCAGTGTGAAAGCTCAAAACCGACGTGCAATTGTAATTAAGCCATATTCTTTCTTCATTAACTTTGAGTCAAGAAGTCACCACGTACTTGATTGATGTTGCATTGCTTCCAGTCCACTAATGCGGCAGCGAGGGACGCAGATGGAATAGTATTGTATTTGTAGAGTACAATGACAACAGCAGTTTATATTTTTGAACTAATCCAAGGTGATTAATTTTGACTTTATTAATTTTGTTTTCTTTCTATGACTCTTGGAATTGAAAAAGAATTTTCCCTTACTCTATATACCAGCCTTTATACCATGTATATGTTCTCAAAAGTTTTCAATTTCTTAAATCTGTATATTTGGTGAAATGAACCAATGACTGATCTATTGACGACGGAAGTTGGTTGATAAATTTGGTAACCCGTAATTTGTCCTACTTTCAAGGGGAAAAAATGATATCCTTGTGTTATATTTCATTAAGGCTCGATGCTTTTTCCATCTTATCAATAGTTTTATTCATCAATAACTTCCAGGCAGAATTAAAATGGTAAACTTGAAAATTTTCTTGCACTCAAAAGTAGACATTTAGGCCCCACCAAAATACCAAACCTTGACTCTTGCTTTTGAGTTTCATTGAGTTTTCTACCTAATGAACTATTGAATAAAAAACACTGAGCAGAATTCAGGCATTAATTGTGTAAACCTTCTGCAGTATGACTAGCGAATCGTATCATTACTTCAATGAGCAAACAATTGCTAGATATACGAGTATTAGGAGTTACTTAAGAAAGAACTATGAGAGGAATATATGAACTGATAAGAAACTATAATATATTATAGTTTGGTTAGTTATGCTATTTATTTTATTTCGGACTTTGGACCATAATTCAAAGTTTTTTCCTAATTTTTTACATTCTGTAAAGTTTGTCAAACAGTAGCGACGCACAAATGATTTTTTCTTTGTGTTTGAGTTGCAAAGCAGCAGATAACTGCCTGGACACTCCTTTTAGCGTGGTAGCTCCCTCTGTTGTGTCATCGTACTATTGTGTGCCATACTCCTTTTAGCGTGGTAGCTCCCTCTGTTGTGTCATCGTACTATTGTGTGCCATACTCCTTTTAGCGTGGTAGCTCCCTCTGTTGTGTCATCGTACTATTGTGTGCCATACTACTCCACTATTCCTCGTAGACCATGTGTGAGGAGAGGATTTATTGAAAATGAATTGTGGTAAATTTTACTACCCATACACTACATATCAAATTGCAGAATCATATTCACTTTCTTAAAAAAGTATAATAGTTTTCAAGTTTGAGAGTGGTAGCATTTTTCATTAATTTGCAAATATTCTATTCTATTTCATAAGCGAATAAATTCAATGCGTCATGCATCAAGGAGACGAGTGAATTTAGAATGGAAAATACTTGTAAAAAAATATTGAAACTGACGGGCATGATCAAATTGTTGTCATAGAACCAAAAAAAAAATCCTCAGCTTTCACCGGTACTCGACAACAGACGCTGACAATTCAAGTCAAGAAGCAATGGACGTGACAATTTATCACGAGGGGCAACACCAAAAGGACAAAAATAACTTCACAAGCGGAAAAATATCGCCAATCCGGCGTTGAGGTTTTGTTTCTTAGATCTGACACAGAAATAGCGAGTGACATTTTTGCGTGTTGTTGCTGTTCAATTACTGGTGTTGGACGTCAGAAGAATTGCTCAAACAATGATTTTTCAAATTAAATTTCAAAAAGCAAAGTGTGGATTAGTAAGAGCTAAATTTCATGCATCATTTTCTGTAGTGTTGAAGAATTAAACCATATTTTAGTGGCATGCAGTTTACAGTAATTTACAACCAGAAATATTTTTCCATGCCCTAATATATTTTAGCTGACGTATTCCGATCAAACTTTGACCTCGATAGAGAATACAATATCTTAGCTATGAAATGGCTGCCTCTGCTTGCCATATCTGTTATCCAAGTGAGCAAGCAGCCCCTAAAGCACCAGGAAGACTCTCCTACTCAGGGTGTCAACGAAAAATGGACACATTAAGTATCGTTGAGATCAGATACCATAAAACAGTTTAACTCCTATTCATTTCTTTAGCTTTCATTCCTCCAAAATGCAACTTCATAAGGATCAGCGGTTTCATATTTAACATCAACGATACAAAATGTATAGATTTCTTGTGATCACCTTATATTCTGCATTCCATAAGCATCTTCAATCCTAAGCATTGTTTCATTTTTGAATAAAATATCGATTGTGAAAGTTTCCACTACTTCTGTTGTGACTGCGGTCCTTGATTATAACTACCGTGCACTAATTGATGTGGTTGCATAAATGTTTCATACCTTTTCAGCTTTTATTTAACATATTTTTCTTGGATTGCGGAATTTACGTCAGAAAATATGAGTAATAAAAACAGATAAATTATACAGGGTGTCTCAAAAAAAGTTAACCCAATTTCAAATAATTATAACTCAAAAACTATTGAAGTTAGGAAAATTAGGAGAGTTGCATGTTGTTTGTCAACTATTTCTCTATCTGTGATGAAAAGTTTGTGAGAAAGTTTGAAAGCATATTTTTGTAGCATTAGTTTAAATAAGAGACACTAAAAACATATTTGCGCACAATATCTAAAATACATATTTTACAGTTAGACTGCTCCTTCCAAGGATTCTTTATGTTTTATCATGGATACGGTTTCGTATGAAATTTTCCATGAATACGGTATCGTCAAGTTTTAATGTCACTCATTTTATCCTTCAATTAGACAACCTTCAAGATGCAACTTACCAAAGAACAAAGGATCTTCATTGTTGTGAATGTTTTTGATAGCAACAGTATTCAACATGTTCAAGAATTATTTCAAGAGCGCTTCCCTGAAAGAAATTCTCCATCGAAGGTGACCATCTGGAAAAATGTCAGGAAGTACAAAACTGAAGGAACCAGCCTAAATCTAAACAAAGGTCGATCAGGCCGCAAGAGTACTGAACGAGCACCAGAAAATGTCGAAATTGTTCACCAAGCACTGTTAGCAAATCCAGACATTTCTTCAAGAAAGAATGGATTGGGCAAAAGTAAAAGCACATTCAACAGAATTGTAAAGTTAGGATTGAAATGGCATCCTTACAAAATGCAATTGAGATATAAACTACTAGATACTGATCTTCCTCGGGGGCTAAATTTTGCTCAGTGTTTTCTGCAAAAAAAATGATTGATTCATTGAAGATATTGTGAGTGGAGATGAGGCCGCGTTTCATCTAACTGACAAAGTTAATAGCCATAATGTTCGCAGATATGCACCCAAGAACAATCCTCCTGACTTTAATTACGATGTTGAAATTTCTAGAGAAAAAGTTTCAATTTGGATGGGACTTTGTGGAAACGGATGTCTTGAGGGTCTTTTTTTACAACAACAATTTAAATGGATTGGGATACCTTGACCTAATAAATAATATGATAGTTCCAAGACTCCAAGAAACCCATGGAAATAGAATTAATAGAACGTGGTGGATCCAGGACAGTGCTCCTGCTCACAGAACTATTGCTGTAAGGAAAAGACTGAATGAGCTATTTGGAAATCGTATTATCTCCTTAAATCAGCGTATTGAGTGGCGACCCAGATCCCCTGATTTAACTCCCTGTGATTTTTTCCAATAGGGACACTTTAAAAGTAAAGTTCATAATTCCCCACCAAGAGACATCGATGATCTGAAGCAAAGAATTGAACAGGAAGTGAATCTGCTTCGACAAGATAATGCTCTGATAAGAAAAGTTATGAATGCAATGAGAAAGAGAATGCAACTGTGTACTGAAAGAAATGGAGGGCATATCCAAGGGAACTAAGGAAACAAATATTTAAGTCTTTTTTGTTTGAAATTAAATTTGCCTCTCATTAATAATAAATTGTTAAAAGTTGTTTAAAATATTATTTAGCAGCTTTAAATTTGTATTTTATATATTGTGCACAAACATGTTTTCAGTGTCTCTTATTAAAAATAATGCTGCAAAAATATGCTTTCAAATTTTCTCACAACATTTTCATCACAGATAAAGAAATGGTTGACAAACAACATGCAACTTTTCAAATTTTCTTAACTCTAATAATTTTTGAATTATAATTATTTGAAATTGGGCTAACTTTTTTTGGGACACCCTATATAGCGCAGCATGAACTGAAATTGTCCCTTTCCTTTCCCACCATATAGTGGGAAACTTTTTCTGTATTTCTGTAGTATTGCAAATAGGTTCCTGTAACGTGTTCCTAGCAACCCAGTCTTAATCCAGCAATGATGGTTTACGATGGTTGATTTTTTTTATCCCTTCGGTAGATATGTGTTACTCATTTGCTCATTTTTTGAGTTTTTCATTGGTTTTGTTTGTGTCGCTGACGAATTGGCGCTGGCATTGAAGTCGTTGCTTAGTTCTTCTAAAAGAGTTCTTGAAGTGTAAGTTGTATTATATTTAAATCGTACAGAGAATTATAAGTACTCTTATAGAATAAACCAATATAACGTATTCAATCTTGATTTGTTGTCATCAGTGTAGATAGGAATGAATATTTTTTCAAAATAAAACACATGTCGTTACTGCAACACTTTTTCACCGTTTCGGACTAACTTGAACAAAACATAAGTAATCTTTTACGATACGACTTTGAAAATTTACTTCATATCGTTCTCTTTTGCTCTCAATACTCCTGGAAGTGTTTGATAGGCTTGATAACTCAGAAGTAACAATACTTATTGTAGAGTTTTTACATTCATAGCACGTAAATATTACTTGCTAGCAGCTGGACTGCTTCATTTTTGTCGCTTATTAGCTGCAATATTCATATCTCAGTTACTGCTGAAACCAACATTAATATACTTGCCTCTACTGAAGCATAGAACTGCTTCTCTTTATCATCAGTCTCTTGCTCAATGTCATGGGTGATGAAAACTCACAAGATCATAAAGCCACATTACACAGGCCAACTGATTTAGATAACATTGCGGATGTCGGGGTGGAGCAGAGTATTGAGAGTTGTTACCCTTTACAAAGCTGAGGAATTTGAATCAAAATATTATGTTTTGCGGATAGTATCATAGTTACTATTCCGGGATAACATTAAAATGAAAATTTTTGAGCATTTGAATGGGATTTCATCGACGAAATGAAGCAATATCGTTGTTAACATATGTACAAGGATTTGAAGCTGACCAAATGACTGCAACAGAGAATGGGAACTCAAATTTAAGAAAATATCGCGACTGTATAAAATTTCCAACATGAATGCAGAACAGGAAATTACAGTTGCCAAATTAGAGCTCAAAAACTAGATTGATGACACTGCTAATAACAAAGCATCACGAGAAGGCAAAGATAAATATAATCATAGTGATAGTAGTGCTCCTGATAAAAGAGTCGAATAGATATGAGTTAGATAGCTAGCATTACCGTCAGTACAAAGAAACTTCTTTTTGATGAGGGGAGACCTTATTTAGCTAACGGACAACGAGTCTCTATAACAGTAAAATGTTTCAGATTAAAAAGCAAATGAAAGTCCGGAAAGAACAAGAATAGTTTTCAAAAACATTGAGATCAATTTTTTTGCAGAAGAAATACTACTCAAGAATGTTTTTGAGTATTACGTGAAAAATAATTTACAATTCTAAGAAAGTCAAATTTGTTCATGAAGTCTGAAGAAACAAATTGCTGTTCAAACCACTGCTTTCTCATCAACATCAAAAATAGCTAAAGTAATTAATTTTTCTTGTATTCCTTCAGAGGAAAAGTCTTGATTTCTTTGTTAAGTGAGAGAAAATGTAACACGTTACCATCGCGAGCTTAAAATAATTCATACAGGTTATATTATTTATCTTATTTTAAGGCTTTTTTGTGTTAAGCATACTTCGTTTGGAGCATTTTGATACTTAAGTAATGCTGAATGAACAGTTTTGTTTCCTACATTTAGTGTATGTGATCACAGAAGTATCACCAGTCGACTGGTATCACCAGCTTGGTCGACTGGTGAGCGAATCTGCTTGCGAGGGGAAAGACCCGGGTTTGAATCCCGCTGCCGACATGGTTGACGCGGCTAGAAATACGGCATGGGACTTGGGTAAAACAACCAAATAATTATCGGAGTAATTATCCGACCCAAGAATGGGCCAGAAGGTTCGTTCCTATAGCCTCATTCTATTCTATTCTAAGAAAAAGTGAGGAACCTTAGAAGAAGCACACTTTCTTTTTTACTTGTTAATAATGATGAACGTTTATATACGTGTATTCTCATTAAAATTGTAATTTAATTTTTAGTTATTAAAAATGACGAGAAAAAATTTCTATCTAAGGATATTTTCTCCGTGAAGCAAATTTGATTGAAAAACAACTAAAAAAATGTCTGAAAATATGAACATTGTCATCGTATCTTCGTCATCGAGAACACTTCTTCAAGGAATGTAAATTCATCCTATAAATAAAATATAGGAATGCTGGAAAAGCCCGAATAGAGTAAAGGTGATGTAGGTAAATTGACATGGAGCAAACTTACATGTTAACAACGATTTACATTTTTCGTCTGGTATGCTCTTTTTAAAGCATTCATCGCTAGTCTGAACTTACGAATGTACACGGTGACCTCAAAAAAAGTTGACATAAATTTTTATAATTATTTATTAGTATCTATAATACTAAATACATGCCCAAGGTAGATGCTCTGTTTGTTATTGCGTGCATGAATCAAACTCGTCGGTATTCAACAAACAGAGCATCTATCTTATGCATGCAGTCGGTATGCTAGATGCCAATATCGAGTCAGTTTTGTTCAAATCACCTCGTGTGATACAGTACTGGCTGATGCTACAGTGTGTGATACAGTACTGGCTGATGCTACAGTGTGTGTGATACAGTACTGGCTGATGCTATAGTGTGCAAGATGCTCTGATGCTGGAGAGCGCAGGCTTCCATTGGTAGGACCGGCTTACTGCGATCAGCTTTGCACACAAAATATAAAAAAAATATATTTTTTCGAAATGACTATCGAAGAATGTAAAAAAATCCTATCCTGTTTATTAACTAAGAAAATGAGGAATAGATGACATGTGTTCATAATTACTTTGAATCGTTGGAAAAACATCGAATATTAAATTAGTTGTTGTATTGTTTTAATTCTATTATTCTCTGGTCGATAAGTAAATACTTAACACGTTGACTCCGATTGCCTGATTGGTGTAAAACTTCACTTTGTACGCATAGTCACTGGAAGGATCTGAAAAAATTACAGAACCTAACCTAAGTGGTACACATACGTACCACTTCGGAGTCAACGTGTTAAGATCTTTCAAAAGCTCACTTTTTATCCACAAAAGCTAACAACTGAGCTTCAGATGAAAAAAATTCATTTCATTAAAAAATTCACTAACAAGACTCACTAACCTAGAACTATGGTTGACTATATCAAGGTTCATCCATAAGCCCCAAAATTTAAATGTTTCTTAAATAACACTTATGGTTTTTTGAGGAGAAAAATATTTTTGGAAGCAGCTCATTTAAACAGAGCCTGCAGGTCTTATGAAATTTACATTTACTTTTTCTGCTCTACTCAAAGCTGCGTTGATCTGTAAATATAATTGTAAGTTTTCATTGACAAGGGATGTTCAAATTTGATGTAATATTTCAGAGAGCTAATTCAAATGCTTAATTTTTTTACCAATTTTTATGAGTACAATTTCCGAAAACGAAAATCGTGTGCAATCGTGCAATTGTGTGAAAACCAGAAATTAATTTCTAGTTTTCTTGCGAGATATATTCAGTGTTTCTTGACAAACGATGTTCAAGTTCCCCAATGCTATTTTCAACTCCCTATTTTGAGTTAAATAAAAGACATAAAAAGACATAAATAAAAGTTCATTTCTTTTATTATGATTTTTGCTCGCCTTAACAGCTTACAAGCTTTTCGTCTGAGCTTCAATAATTTTCAAAATACTCCTGTGCTGCGCGAACAACAATATTTTTCATTACCGTCAATGCCTTTATTGCTGTAAACACTACACACACTTTGCATAGATTTACGGCTCAAGTTATCTCTATAAAAAGATAGCACTAAACAGAGTACAGTTAGCTCAGCTCTTGCTAGAGAATCCTGAAATATTTTACTGGCCTATCATATAATTTTGGCTACTTCATATGCTTCAGTTTATTGCTTTACAACATCCTCTTTTGACCACGGCGAGATCAAGGGTCTTACGGAGCTGCTGCGCTGGTGGTAGGATGAGTTAGGGTCAAATAAGTCAGCGAATTTAGGATCAAATTAGGATGGGCCAAATTAGACAGGGTCAAATGAGTCAGGGTTAACTGAAAGGACGGAGTAGAGTAAATGAGAAGATGAATGGTCTCTGGGCAAAAGAGAATGAAAGGAGGATGATTGAGAAGAATGGGATAAATGACGATGAACGGAATAGAATAAATGAGAGAATGAATGGTCCTTGGATAAAAGTGGGTGGAAGGAGGATAAATGAGATGGATGCGATGAAAGATGAGCATGATAGAGAGAGAAGAATGCAAGGTAGAGTAAGACCAGTGTTAAGAATATGTGGAGATAACATTGTTAAGAATGTTGATAGGTATGTAAGGATGACTGGAAGTAGTGGATGTACAAGTTTGAGATAAAAAGAGTAAAAGAAATTTGTGAGTGTGCTGAAAAGGTGATTGATGACATGGATGAAGGCATGGTGATAGTACAAGGAGGTAGAAATGGACTGCTTGAGAATGGAAGGGAAGCGACAGTGAATGCAATTATGAAAGTGGTTGAAAAAGTACTAAAGAAGAATGTGAGAGTGGCATGAAGAGAGTGTACGGAAGCGTGAAGTCAGTTCTAGCATCCCGGATATGGATGATCTGATCCAGGCTGGGTGTTTCTTGGGAGATGGGGTCCACCTTTCGCAAGAAGGGGAGACAAAACTCTCCCAGAGATTCATTCGCTGGATCAGGGCTACCCATCTCCTCATGGAAGGTAGAATGGACTGAAAGAAAATTGATGAAAAATGAGTAGATAAATGTACTGGAAATGTTGTAAAGTTTAGATGCATAAATGTGCGTGGATGGAAGGTAGGAAAGCTTGATGACCTGGCAGAAGAATTTGAGAAGGGAAGACTATACTGTGTAGGTGTAGTAGAGACTCAGATGCGAGATAAGAAGAGGTTGGTGTGTAAGCAAAATATTAGGTTGTTACAAAAATAATGATCGATTTTAGAAGCATGCGTTGGCCTTCGAGCGGCCATTATTTGTGTTACAACCTAATAAATATCAAATGATAGGTAAAGGTCGTGTTAAGTAGCAAAAGAAGGTGGAGGAGTAGGACTGATTGTGAAGAATGCTTTTAATTGGAAATTGTAAGAAATTTGTGTTGGAAATGAACTTGAGAGTGAAGATATTTTGGTAATGAGATGTGAAAAAGTGCAAGCAAATAAATGCATCATTCTTGTTGTGTGTTATAGGACAACCATAGGACCACTAGCCCAGGAAGAGAATGTGAAGAAGTATACCATACTGGAAAGAGTAGAGCAAGAATTTAGCAGGTTCCCAGTGATTGTAATGGGAGACATGAATGGACGTGTTGGTATACTTGAAGAGAAAGTGACTGAAAATGGGCGTAAATAGGTTGATTTCTGTGAAGGAAATCAGTTTGAAAATTTGAATGTCACAATAGGGAATGGTATGCATACATGGGAGAGTACGAAATGGAAAGCAGCAATTGACTCTGTGTTAGTGAATCATGAAGCAAGACAGCATGTCAGAGAAATGTATGTGGATGAAAATGAATTTAATATTGATATTGATGACCAAATGCTTGTTCTTAAGTACAAATGGGGTGGAAAAGAGGTTATGCCAGAAATGAGCTGTGCAAAGGAAAAGTGGTGTTTGAAAGCAGCAAATTGGGAAGAATTTGATAAAGAGCTTATAAGACATGTATGGAATAGAAATGGGAATGTAAATGACATAAACAAAGAGATGGCAAAAACGTTGTATGCCACAGCAGAGCAGATAATTGGGGAAGTAAAGTGTTGAAGATTTACTGGAAAAGATAAGGGGTTTACGATAGAGATAAACGAGGAACGAATGAGAAGAAAGATTTTGAATAAAAAACAACGCCAAATGCAGAAATGGTGTGTAAGACATAGGATTGCAGAAGTGGAATGGCGAAGTACATGGGATGAATACAAAGCTCAGCAAAAGAAGGTAAAAAGAATGATATATGAGGCTAGAGTGAAAGATGAAAGACAAAAAGTTGGAAATCTCAGAAACATGCGTCCAGATGGAATTAAAAAGTGGTATAATTTCATACAAGGCAATAACAGAAGTAATGAAGTACAAATCCATGAATTAGTAGTTGATGGATGCAAAGTGAGTGATCACGGACAAATGGTAAAACCAGTTGTGGACTTCTGGGAAGACATTGGTGGAATGAATGAACCTCTGATAGATGAAGAACCAGTAACTCTTCAGATTGAGGAATATGATCTAAAAATAGATGATAAAATCACGTGTGAGGAGATTGAAACTTTTTTAAAAACGGTGAAAAATGGGAAGGCAAGTGGTCCTGATGAAATTCCATTTGAGTTTTATAAGTATAGTGGTGGGAGTATAATTGAAATGTTAATATGTTTGTTTGATGGGATAGGGAGGAGTGAAAAAGTCCCAGATGAATGGAATAATTATAAAGTGGGTTTATTGCGTAAGGGTGGATACAAGAGTATGAAAGAACTAAAGAATTATAGACGTATAGGCTGACACAGTAAGATTTTTTGTGGAATCCTAAATGAAAGGATGATACATGTGGTAGAAGAACAAGGAGTAATGGGGGAAGAACAGAATGGTTTTAGGAGAGATAGACATGGTGAAGATAATTTGTTTGTGGTAAGTAAAGTAATTGAAAGAAAGAGGAAGGAAAATAAAAAGGTGTATCTTGCATTTTTGAATATTGAGAAAGCGTATGGTAGAGTAGACCGTAGGAGGTTGCTAGACGTGCTAGGAAAAATTGGTTTTAGTGAGAAGATAGTGAATATTGTGAAAAGTTTGTATGAGAATACATGTGCAGTATACCGGTTGGGAAATTTAGTGACGGGACATTTGAGGAGTGTATGGGGAGTGAGACAAGGTTGTACCCTGTCTCCCTTACTGTTTGGCCTCTATACAGAACAATTAGCAGTACGCCTGAGAATGAGGGGTTTTGGACTGAAAGTTGGAGAGGAGAAACTGAGTTGTTTGCTGTATGCTGATGATATTGTTGTGGTTAGTGAATCATAGCAGGAACTGCAAAGGATGTTGGAGATTGTGGATGGATACAGTAGAGATTTCAAGGTGAAATTTGGAGGAGATAAAAGTAAAGTCATGGTTATAAATGGTGATGAGACTGACAGAGATAGAGAGTGGAATATCGGAGAAGTTAAGATTGGCAGAACTAAGGAATATAAGTACCTGGGATGTATGTCGAGTGAAGATGGATGTGTAAGAGCAAAAGGTGAGAAAGTGGTAAAAGCTATGCAGTGGTGGGAAGATTAAGCAGTGTGGTCAAATATAGAGCAAATAAGTATGAATGTGTAAGAGGAATTTGGAAGTATGTTGCAGTACCTAGCATAATGTTTGACATGAAAGTTATGGTATGAAATGGAGGAGACCTAGAAAAGTTGGAGGTGCTGCAGAATAGGGTAGGGCGTTTGGCATTAGGTGCCCCAAAATGGACGGCTGTAGAAGCTATTAGAGGGAATTTAAAGTGGAGTCTGTTTTCTGAAAGAATGGTAAAGGCTGTGTTGACTTATAAGGTGAGAATTGAGCGAATGGAGAATAAAAGGTGGGTTAAACAAATCTTTGAATGGAATCTGAGTGAAAGTCTTTGGGAAAAAATTTACTGGGGGCATGCAAGAAAACTAAAGATTCAGAAAATTGTTCGTGTTAGAATTGGAAGAACTATGGATGATTGGTTATTGAAAGGTCGTAGAGGTAAAGGAGTGGAGTAGGGTTGCAATAAGTGGAAGAAAGAAATTAAAAAACTAACAAGAGAGTATGGCCTGAACAAATCGAAGCATAGTATGAATGGGAAAACTACTTTAATTTGGTATGCCAGTAAGAATGTACCAAGGTTTAAAATGTTTTATGATGGAATTTTTGGCAGCCAACTCTTGTTTGCCGTCAGATGTAAGGCATTAAGTGAGAATAGGCATACATGGAGGTGGAGTGAGGAGAATACAAGGTTATGTCTGCAGTGTAACAGAGGAGTAGAGGAAACAGTTGAACATCTAGTCTTAGAACGTAGTAAATATGGACATGAGCGAGAGAGCCTCATGGATGTGGTCTATGAGCAGTATGGAGAGAACAAGTGGAATGCAAGGTGTGTTGAAGAGGACTCTGGCATGAGATATCTTGTAGGGCTTGATGAGGAATGTAACATAACTGTTGTGGATGCAATGAAAGATTTCTTAGTGCATACATAGAATAAACGACAGTGATACTGAATAATCATTTTTTTAATGTGGCTACCTGCTAAGCATGTGGGGCTGTTTATGACAAGCTGAATCTTCCAGTGATGTCCTCACTTGGCTGGTTCATTTGCATTGAATGACTCAGGGTGGCCCTAAAGGAATTACTTTAGACGACCCTGGCTCACAGGAGAAAAACTTTGGGATGCCATCCTGGTGTATGCCTGTGTATTAGAGGGAAATGAAGGCTGTTACAAAGGCCCCAGCCAAACGCTGGCTCACAAATCTAAGTCTAAGTCTAAGTCTAAACTAAATAAAGTTGATTGAGTAATTGTTAAAAGAGTTAAGATCGACTGAGTAAGGGTTAATAGAGTTATGGCCAACTGAGTAATTGTCAATAGAGCTATGGCTAACTGATTAATGGTCAATTGAGTAATGGTAAGTAGGGTTAGGGCCAACTGAGTAATGGTCAGTGGAGTTAGGGCCAACTGAGTAATGGTCATTAGAGTTATGGTCAACTTAGTAATGGTCAGTAGAGTTAGGGTCAACGCACACATTAGTTGATCAGAGCCAACATTAAAATACATTTCTGTGTTGATAGTTGTATCAGTAAAAAGTTCTCTAACCTTTTCGATAATATTATGAATCAAGTTATGCAATAATACTTTTATTGATTCTAAACATCACTAAGGATTTTGATTTCAATCAAAAACTTCTTTAAGTAAAGGACTGAAAGGACTTTCACTGAAATCTCAACATAAGTTTTTACGTGTTTCAGGTCCAAACTTGAACAGTAACACGTGTACATATGTGTGTATGTAAAATATCTCTCTCTAAGAACGACCTGAATAATCCCTAGATTGCTATAGCCAGAGGTTCATTTGTTTTTTAATCAGAAAAAGTTCATGCACATGGTATTCACTGATGCTACCTCAGAAGTTCTCGCCACTTGTGAAAGACATCTTCAACAACTTGAGACAACTCATTGAGATCTATGAGTATCTCAACGGTCTTAACGATGTTACGCTGGAAGGGCTTTTCGAAAAGGACGGTAATGTGTGAACTAGAAATAAGGGAGAAAAACTAATAATAAGAAACTTCAAGATATCCCTAGCTATGAATTATTTTCCCGTTAAAATTGCAACAACTTGCAACCAGCTACCCGAAAAAATTGTCTCTGCTCGCACTGTGAACACATTCAAGAATGATTTCGACAAATATTGGATTGGGAACTCCCCTGTATACGTACTAATTCTATGTCCTTAACTCCTAGGGCTAGTGTATGATTGTAATACATGTACATGACTGAAATTCCTGTGCGTCTACATGACTGAATTGGCTTACATGAGTGGGGTGTACGTACGTGATTGATGCCTCTACTTTAGACGGCATGGGACTTAGGTAGTAGCCCAAGAATGGGCAAACTGTTCGTTTTTTTGCCTTGTTCTATTCTGTTCTATATTATTCTATTCTATTCACTAAAGCTCTAAGCTTCGGATCACTTACCCAGGAACTCCTCAACTAAATTCATATTTTTATATTTACATGAAACGGAAAAAGTCTGGTACACTTTTTAAAGCACTTCTTCTCAAATGTCACGTGGTACCCAGCTCCTGGTCTGGCTTAATTTTATAAATATTTGTCTTTAGAATCCATCCTAGGGGCAAGGTAAATTAAAACAACGGAATTTACAATGGATGCTTTCGCCTTCGCTCCGTAATCCCATTTGAGAGGAGTGCATCATGTAGTCAACTGTGGCGACCGAAGTCATTATGGAAGTTTCCTTCATAATCAGAACTGGGTACTGGAGGACCGTTCGTCCATTACATCCTTCATAATCAGAACTGGGTACTGGAGAACCGTTCGTCCATTACATCCTTCATAATCAGAACTGGGTACTGGAGGACCGTTCGTCCATCACATCCTTCATGATCAGAACTGGGTACTGGAGGACCGTTCGTCATCACATCCTTCATAATCAGAACTGGGTACTGGAGGACCGTTCGTCCATCACATCCAGGTTTTACGACAAGGACGAGGAATTAAAGAATCTCGTTCACAGTAAAAGAGTCCAAGCCTCCGTACTTTGTAATGCACAGTCTCTTTTGAAGTGGAAATTTGAGCTAAATGGATAGTGTGTGATAAGTTTGTAATATGTTAAATTAAAGTTTATTCAGGCACTGAAATTATTCCAGAAAAAACATACAGTTTTGCACGTTTTTGTCAAGTCGAAAGTCTGACTTGCGACTCAATACAGTCGGATTGTTTGTATATTTTCTGCAGTATTCTAAATAGATAATGATACTACCAGAGATACATACGATTACTAAAATATAACATGGCAAGGTAGGTAAATAATTTACTGTAAGTCATGGATAGTTACATGCAGGTTGTAAGAAGATAACATCACGTAAGTTGTATCATCCTGATTTTGTGCTGAAAATTTTAACTTTCCATGCCGATAACAGTGCGTGCAAAACAATTACTTGTGTAGAAATTTATTAGAAAACTATTAAAAAATTCAGCTAAATGTTGAGTTGATGAGTGGGAATAGTAGGTACTGTTTTTGAACTATTATATATTTGACCCTGAACATTTTGGAACCAAAAGCTGTGGGATGCCAATCAAAAATATGATAAATTTTTTGGTTTGTGCATTAAAATCAGTTAAAATGTAGCTAACTATTACCTTATATATTCTGTTGGTTATTCTTTTGGTCATCCCTGATCAGAGGCATAATATTTTCAAGTAAACGGGTAGAAATCTTTCCGATCGTGGTTCACTATTCCGCAATGCTATTTTCCGTTAACAGCAGCAAATCGAGGGCAGAGCATTGTATAGCATAGAGATAGAGGTCTAATGTGTACCTGACCATCACGTAATATACTATGCTTGCGAAGGAAAAACTAAACGAGGGTCCACATTTTGTGGCCTTTTTGTGCCTTAGGAACAAACAACGGATGTTTCCTTGTGCTGTCGACCTCGCACGGTCCTTGCTTGGAAAACAAGGGCGTGGTACCGTACGAACCAAGAGTCATTTCCCTAAAGTTCTGTTAGATTATTGCCCTCTTTACAAATTTCATTAAACCTTTCAATCCGTTGTGCTTGATGGCACCAACACGCTAGCTATTTCACGAACATAAATGAAAGAAAATGGTATATTCTGTGCAACTCACACACGAGAGAAATATTTTGATAGATAATTCATCGTCTGAGAAAGACGTGAGGCATGAATATTGACTCAAATGAACGAGATTAATATAGACCATTGAATAGAGAAGTGGTATGAATTTTATAACGGGAAGACTAAGAACACAAGGTATTCAATATTAAAGTTTAAAACTTTTATAACCCATGTTTGTTAAACAAACAAATATATACATATGTAAAAAAAGTAGTTATATATGGAATAGTGAGAAATTACCGCTTTTCATTCAATGTACCGTCCGTCTGCGTCGATAACAAACCGAAGACGCTCACTGAATCATTTGCACAAGTAAAAAATAACTTTTTGAGGGATTTTGGCTCATTCCTTTTTGAGTGTTGCTGAAACTTTACTCTCCTGTATGGATCAGATGCTGTAATCGAGAGGATTGCGCTGTGACGATGAAGAAGGCCATTTCTCCTTCGAAATGAAGTGAGGAACATCGAATGCTAACCACCCATGTGCTTTCTCAGCTACATATGAGATGCCGAGTCTTGTTGAAATGATCATTAGCGTTGTTTGAAATGATTAACATCATAAGGTGACAATAACTCTGCAAAAATGTCGTTGCAGTTTATGTTTTGGAGAATTTTAACATCCCCCGTAAAAAATATTGAATTTGTTCCGGTTTTATTGATTGTGGCCCACACAATCACTGACACCACATCTGGTTTTCGAGTGTTTACATGGGTTTCAATCTCACCAGTCCCAGAATAAAATTGGTCATTTGTATGTTAAAGTTTTGGTGGATATCAAATATCTTTTCGTCACTAAACATTGCATATTTGTCTCTAGAATGCAAATACGAGGAGAAGGACTTCAGCTCTTCCAAAATGTTTTTTTTTCATGTTTTGAAGATTACTGCTGCTTCTTTTGATATTTGTAAGGAAATGTCTTCAAGTCTTCCTGGAGAATGGTGGGAATGATTCCAACTGATTCATTCCCCTTTTTTGCTAGATATATGAAGGGCTCTTTTGAGTTTCTTCAAAGCTTTTCTGACCTAGTCCGAGACCTCGTCATCTTCTGACCTGGTAGCAGCCACTGTGGTCGAGTGGTCTGCGACCCGTGTTCTGTATCGGGTCTCTGCTTCATGTAGAAAGACTGCGGGTTCGAACCCGGCCAAGGACACGAGTTATTCCTCGTACGCCGCGCCGTGCACTCAACCCGCTAAGTACTCAACTCCCATGAAGACGCCCATCAACCTCCTGGGATCGTCGCATGGAGCTCACCATCACCCTTACTCTTAGAATGTTAACCTTGAGAATTTGAAAAACCAATGTACTAATGTCTATGTACTGTGTACTCGATTGGAAATATAGATTGTTTGTTTAGTCCGAGGATGACCTAATCGAAGCTCATTCTATACGTATCCAGTCTTTTGGAACCACTTCAACTTTTTCCATAAGCGCTTTCTGCTAACTTGAAAGGTGTTTGTAATATCTGTTCGAAATTTTCTAGCTATACGCAGCCTTTAAATGGCTAACTTTTATGTTCATTAATAGCCATTACAACAAATATCACAAGGAAAAAAAGATGATTTCGTTAATATACAAAAACTCGCAACAAATGGAATGTTAGTGTGAATTATTGATTTGACATTTGAATGTAACGATAATTATTGAACATCTTGTACATGAATATCTCGAGAGATGATGAAGTTACGAAGTGATGTAATAATGAAATTTTGATGATAAGTTTTTTATCTGCGAACGTTTCTATGAGGTCTCATGTGATAAAATATTCATTGGTGCAATTTTTTGTGTAAAATCATGTTTATATGGATAAATTTCTCACTTTCTTTGTCACAATTATTTTTTTTTATTTTTACGAAGGGTATATACAGATTCATACCGAGTGCAATGTATATTTTAGCCTTAGTACTCAGAATATTTGGGTGAAAACATGCATCGTAGCGCCATTGTTGTTTGTTTCACTATGGGATTTGCTCATTCGGTACATCTTCGACATATGTTTTTTGTGGAGGGCAAACTTCTCCCGAAAACATTTTTGTTTCTGTGTGTGAGTGGCGGAGCTACTAGACGAACAGTGGCCGTGTTATCGGTCCATTTCCTGACGGTTGCTACGGTGATATGTGACTTTTGGGGCGACGCTCATCGTCTTTGCAAGATAAAATCCAAGAAAAAAACAAATGTTGATGCATCTAGGTTTGCTGCTGGGGGACATTAGTGGAATAAAATACATGTGTAAGCATGTGGGCTGTCTTTTAGGTGAAATATAGTAAACAAAAAGATCAGGAAGCGTAGAGGCTTTTTACTGAGTCATATAAAATAGAAATATATGTGGAAAACAATTGTACGCTACGTAATGAGCTGTAAATTGGATAAACACAAATCGTGTGCAAATTGTCACACAATATTTTTATTTGAATGTTTAGCCCAGCTCATCAAACTTAGAGAGGCATATTTTGATATAGACAGCCTCGTAAAGCTCTCTCAAGGAGTATGTGTTACGAACCAGTTATAGGCTTGAAATATATATCTAGCCGTAAACATTATTAGCCTTATATGTACTGTGTAAAATTGGCACTATACTCTACACTATTAGCTCTATAACTAGGTCAAAATTACACGCTGCAATCCTTACCATATGTCATCAGCGCATCTACCTGTAAAATAACAGAGAAAACAACTGTGCTATTTGGAGCTACAACTAATGAAAAAATTCCACTGATCCACGGACAATAAAAAAGAAAATGGCTGGTCTCGCGTCAACTCCGGACCATTAATGCTCATTACACCAAATTTTCACCCAGCACCAGTGACTGCTTTTTATACATTGAGGGGTAAAATTGAAACCAAAATTAACGAGATAAAAGTGGGGATAGTAAAAACATATAACGAACAAAATTCAGATCTTGTCTGACCTGCCCAAAACAATAAGTCCTTTCAAAATTCGAACAAAATTATTGGCAATGAAACTCAAAATTTAAAAGAATAGAATGAGGCTATAGGAACGAACCTTCGGGCCCATTCTTGGGTCAGATAATTACTTCGATAATTATTCGGTTGTTTACCCAAGTCCCATGCCGTATTCCTAGCCGCGTCAACCATGTCGGCAACGGGATTTGAACCCGGGTCTTTCCGCTCGCAAGCAGATTCGCTCACCAGTCGACCAAGCTGGTGATGAAAACACTTCAAAAAATGAAAAAAACACAAATCCACGAGAAACAAAATATTTCTCATTGAAAATAACATCGTTACAGAGCAGAAATTCAAACAAGGACTAGCAGAGCGCAAAGTACTCTGCTGTTTTAACATACGAGTGATAGAAGATGCCTTCTTATTAGGCAATCTATGATGAACACAAGAAGAGGTAGTCATAGTTCACTGCGGAATTCATTAAATAACAAATCGGCACCCAGAGAACTCCTACAATATTTTGAAACTTCAATCTGTAAAGTCTGGGATAAATCAAAAAAGGCTGTTTTAACAAGTATTCTCTATCGAATAAAAGACGCCCATCAAATTCTCATGTTTGACTTATAAATGAAGCAGATGAGTACAAAAAGAAGTGTCATTGACTTAAACCTGACATCCCAATACATCAGACAATATGATCTCTTTAAAAAAGCATCCATCTTAGTGATGTCAGGCCAACTAGACTGGGACGTTTATTGACTATTGCTCACGTTCGAGAAATTACTGCCGCTTCTTCAGAGGACACTTCAACGAAAATTCAACATGAACTTGAAACAAGAACCTCAAGTCCGACATGATCGCCATGATTCAGAAGCTTGGAGCGTTCAGACAAAATAACTCCCTCCAAGTAACTGTTTGATACTATCGTTGCAAATGGGTTAGCCTCCTTAACTAACGGAGAAAAACTTCATAGCACATGAAATTCGACTGACAAATTCAAAGTAAATATAGGCAAGGATAATGAAATGTATCACAAAATTCTAGCATTTATATTTCTTCTAACATGGACTTATACGTTCCTCGACGACACGAGAAAGTAACAGGAGGTTCGACAATTTTCATTTTTTTTTGTATTGCACATGCAACTCTACGATCTCATGATGCACTCAAAGAAACAGCCAAAGTAGTTGGCGAACCCTTAGCAAACATCTTAACTCGATTGCTCGATACTAGAATTATTCTTAGGATTGTAAGCAGGCCAATATCACTTTTGTTTTCAAAAAAGAAACAAACACCTTCAAACTATCGTTCAATCTGCTTAACATCTGTTTACAGTAAAACAATGGAAAAATTACTCGAAGTTCGTATAACCAAACACTTCCAACCACAAAACCTGATTACAGACCCCCAGCACGGATTCAGGGAAAAACGTAATTGTTTCACAAACCTCCTCGATTTCTTTGAAGAAGCCAATCTATACAACTGTACGAAAGCTGCAAACCTTGTGTACCCGAGTATCAAAATCTCTTTGAGGAAGTTCCTCACGCAACGCTAATGGCCAAAGTGAAAGCGCATGGAATACAAGACAACTACTCTCAATGAATACGAAACTGGCTGACTGGTCATACTGAATGAGTGATGATTCATGCAGCAGGCAGGGATCTGACGCTAGTAACATCAGAAATCCCAACGGTGCATCTTAGGCCCACTGCTCTTCATCAGTAAAATAATCAGTCCTGCTGTCGGAATCATCAGTAAAATCAACAAATTGGCCTACGACACGAAACTTTGTCTCAAATTAGAATAAAATAAAGAGTGGCTCTGTATTATTCAGAGTAACTATCCAATAGTAGACCTCAAACGTCTACTTCAGTGAACTAAAAGCGGGCAAATGAGTTTCAACATCGATAAATGTTCAGTGATGCAATTTCGAACCCAAAACTGGTATTTCCAGCACACGATGAATGATAAATCCATTGAAGCGGCGCAGCAACAAGAGGTTTTGGTAATTGTCAATGAAAATCTGAAGCATGATAAACAAATTGAAAAATATACCAGAAATACGAGCAGAAACTTTCAATGAAGGTCATAGAAGAGAGTGCTACCACTCTATAATAAAGCGTTAGTCCGACCACATCTGGAATATGCAGTGCATCTTTTGTCTCTTGTTATACGAAGAGACATTAATATTTTGAAGAAAATTTAGTACGAAGCTATGATGGTTCCTGCACTCCGCAATCTCAGCTACAAAAGTCGTTTTCAGTATATTGAGTTCATTGCCCCAGAACAAAAAAGACTGCGAGGACAACACACTGAGACCTATATATCTCAATGGCTTCAATGACGTTATCCTAGAAGCGCTTCTAGACGGAGACGATACTGTGCGAAGCAGAAATAACGGCCAAAAACTAGTCACAAGAACCTCCACAACATCCCAGGTTCTAAAAAATTTTCCAGTGAAAACTGCGGAAACCTGGAACCAACTGTCCGAAAATATCGTTTCTGCTGGCACTGTGAACACATTTTAAAATTCTCTCGAGAAATACTGGATAAAGAACCAACCAATTCTATAAAGTGCTGATTCCATATTCTTCATAACTCCTGGAACCTGTCAGTGATTGAGGTGAATATGTGTGATTGATGCCTTTATGTTAGACGGTATGTAACTTGGGAGGCACTCCAACAATGGACTAAACGGTTGTGCTTATTGCCTTAATCTCTTTTTTTTATTCAAGTATATTATATTCAATGCCCATAGAGGTCTAAATTTACGAACATTTGATGACAGAATTTATCTTTGTTTATGTTATTTCTTCATGTTATCTGCCCAGCGAAATTCCCGAGAAATTGACTAATAATTATTTTTATAAATGCTGAATTATCATTGTTTCACACGGTGGTATTTTGAAGCTACAATTTTATTGGGATAGATATGTATTTTAACACACTTTCATATCACAAATATATAAGTTCATAAAGTTTTTAACTGCATGATAATCTGAGATTTGTTCTCATTTTTCAGGTGAAAAGATGTCACGTTTTTCAATTGGATCAAGTTTATTCATTTTGAGTTTACATCGAAAAATTGCTCTTGTGTTTGGCAGTGTATAAAAGTTAATTTTTATTACATTGTTAGTCAGTTTCATTTTACCAAATCATTTGTAGGCTCCTTCCCGTGAATGTCCTATGTTCAACGGACAAAAAAAGAACATTAACGCAGCTGTAAAACACATGCAGTTGATATTTTCAGAAAAGCAATCATAACAAAGCATTTTTTTAACGCATTGCTGCGAGCTTTGGTTAGCAGAAAAAACAAGCTAATCTTAACATCAATGATGTCGAAACTAGCAAAAAACATTTGAGACAGAAGCAATTCAATTTCCTCTTGAAAACGCTTTCGTGTGTTCATTGAAAAGGATCGGTGGCCTAATATTATTTAACATCGGCGTACTGCTTTCATCCTAGTGAGGTTGGCAACAAATTGCGATCAAGGGAAAATAAATGCATCACATATGTGTTCAATACTGTGAAAAATTATTACTTTTGAATGCACACCTAGCTCCAGGAAAAAATCCCAAGTAAATATTTTTAATCTTTGCTTTTTTCGAAGTATTTTTCTTGATCATGTTCATTTCGTTAATATGGGAAATAAATAAACCTAAATAAGTAGAGGGTCATTAATATTTAAAAAATGACGCTTGTCTGCAGGTGCCTGAGTACTAGCTCTTGAAAAATAATATTATAGCTGAAACTTTACTTCAATATCGATACTTCAATATCGATTTCTGTGGATTTGAGCACAATGTAAAAACGAAAGCTAAACTAAACAAACTAAAATGATCGAGTTTTGCACTCTTGTCTCACGGATTTTGACTTCGAGCCGAAGTTACAGTGTCATTTCATATTAAAAATAAGTTCAAAAACTGTTGAAGTCATGTGTGGGAGTCAGAGATATGCGTTGAATTTGAGTCCATTACTCACTGTTGTTACTCACTCATTACTCACTGTTGTTACTCACTCATTACTTATTGTTGTTACTCACTCATTAATCACTGCTGTTACTCACTCATTACTCACTGTTGTTACTCACTCATTACTCATTGTTGTTACTCACTCATTAATCACTGCTGTTACTCACTCATTACTCACTGTTGTTACTCACTCATTACTCATTGTTGTTACTCACTCATTAATCACTGTTGTTACTCTACTACCAGGGCGGGTTTCCAAAAGCCTGGCAAGTGATTTAGCTTCTTTTCAGAGCAGTGATATGACGTTTGTTTGAATTTTATTGAACAGTTGAAGAAGAATTCAATTTTATTTACATCAATGCTTATTGTACATTATTTAGCATTCACCTGGCACAGGACTATAATTCGTAAAAAACAGCGGATAACAAACTTAGAGTTTCTCAAAAGCACGCCTACAGTACGTGGCATGAGTCAGAGTTGGTTGGCCAGAATAATCAAGTATTCGGATGCTCCACTAATCGAGGTAATGGAATCAACGAGCATTGACTGATGAAACTTGCTCCAGACAATGCAGACACAATCAGTTCTGCCTTTGTGTGAGGCAGAATAGCTGGTAGGCTCAACAAATGCGCCTTTCATCATTTGTTGTTTATATACCCAGCTGGGTGCTCTGTGCTGAAAATGTTTGTTGATGTAGCACTGGCCTTTTGGCAATTTTTAGGGTCTATTGGTATCATGGTCATCTCTCAAGAAATTAAACTGATAGTATCTGAAATCGTCAGTTTATCTTTACGATTTATTGTTTTAAAGACATGTTTCTATCAACACAAAGTAGAAGCAATAACGCATGTTTTTATAGGTTGATTAGTGAATTAGAAAAAGAGCAATGAAAAATTTCTGAGTTTCAAATATCACGTTTTACTGATTTTGTTGAAAGTGATCCAAGGCTTGAAATATTTAAATCATATACATGTTTTACTCATTTTTCAGCCTTTGCAAAAGTTCCTGTGGGGAAAAAATATACACAGACAAGGAAAAAGAAGCGAGTTCAAATTTTTTCATATGTTAATCACATCTCAAGATTACCATTTTAATATGAATTTGAAGGTGGGTTGATAATACGATTACTGCTAGAATGTCAAGTTGCAAGAAATATTGGACGATGAGCAGTAGAGATCATTTGAGATTCATTTATTTGATGTGAAATTAAAATATCTTTCCATTCATTATTCATTTTATTGTAACGAGTCCACATCAAATAAACAAAAGGTTACGCAGTACAGAGAGAAAATTTGCTTTTATTGTGAAGACATTACAAGCAATCAGTTCTGTAGACAAAGAAGAGGGATGTAAGCAGCCGTTCATATGGAGCTTGCATTTGTTCGTTTAATTGAATTGTTGTCCAAAATCGCAGTGGCCTTCTGCCAAAGAAGTGTTTCTGCGTTGGAATGCCACTGATGCTTGTCAGCTGGCACGACTAGATGTAACAAATAATTATGCGCATACATAACTGGCGACCAATTAAGATCTACTCATTCTTAAGAGTCGTTCAAAGGATTATAGGTTCAAGATATTTTACCCAATGCATATCATTTATCTTACAATTGTATGTTTATTGTTCATTTGTGTGCAACTTAACGATAACGGAGTCATACAAAAAAGGCCAAATTGTAGCACAAACAGCCAGGATTCACTATGTGTTCTGTAAACGGTTTTCAAATTGACTGAAACACTGATGTGCTCCTTCAAGCTAGATTGCTTACAAAGGAGTCATTCAGTCGAGAAAAGTCCTACAACGAAGTAATTTGCTATCTTACAAAGCGTGATATTTTTTTCGATATTTTTGGACATTGCGTATGACGCTTTTATTGTTTGTTCAGCCACCAGGGCGAGCAGGGCAGAGTTTTAAGCATACAAAACGCCAGCCTTCACCACCAGACACGGTGTCTGACTTATGGCTTTTAAAATTAAGTCCAGGCTGAATTTTATCCCGCCTTCGAGAGTAATAATTTCCTGCAGCTGAGAAATAGTGTTTGTTGAATTTGGAGCTCGTTCTTTTTTAAGTATGTATATATTACCGTTTGATTGCTGCCGTACACCTGTGAGTGAAGTCTTTCAATGACCTGGAAATTCATCAACGTTCGTTCTATAAACATGATTTAGATTGTTCATTCACGTCTTCTCAGTGAGGTAAAATATTTTATTTAAGGTTAACATCTTTTTACTTCGATTTTCATGTAACCACAAAGCTCAGGAATTGCTCACAAAACTCTTTGACAGAGTGACTCCAGACTATACTTTTCCTTTTAAGATTGGTAATGGAAAAGAAGAAATACAATTTTTGATACCGATGTGTCGTTAACTTAATGTTTTATACGTATATAAATTTACAAATAATTTGGTTTCTAGGGCCATCTACTCAGTCGTTTTTCATATTTTAATTTAGAGCAGAACATATTCTAGGGATGAAAACCGGTTTGTTTCATTACCTTTAACAATACACGATAATCCACGTAACTGAGGTTATGAACGAGAAAGGATAACCGAAATAATAATTTCGTATCAGATTAGCCATCTCATAATTGGTCGATTGACGTGAATAATGTTAAAAGAAATTTGACATGAGCCTCCAGAACACTACGGTTAGCCTTCAACAAATTGAAGTTTTAATCAAGACCGACGGTGGTTTCTGATGCATGCAAGTTTCCATTGATCTTCGGAGAGAAGAAAGTGATGGTGAGCTCTCCAGTCTACAATAAATATTTAAATTAAAGAGTATCACCTTGAAAGACGAATAAAATGAAGTCCACTAAGCATGCATTCAAGTCTGTTTTTCCATTTAGATCTTCATTTACGAGGGCTGTGTTTTATGTTCCGATGGGCTGTAAAAATGCATATAAATATACCATAATAATTTTATCACCAAAAGTACTGCAGGGTTTTACTAACTTCTGGACATAATTGTCAAAACAGACACAGCCTGATTTCCAAATTCCACGCGAGTATTCCAAAGCCAAACACATCGCACTAATTCTTAGATTTAGGGTAATGAGAAACAAGGGATTAGGACATCAAGAAAAATTGTGTTTTGGAACTTTCGGCATTTAACTGAAATGAACCTGGGTAGCTTTGGTCTGAGTAATTAGTTGCTTAATTGTGACCACCAGTGGAACACTTTACTGACTGACTGACAGTCCTTTCTCATTGGGTGACTGCCCACAAGCAGTGCAGTTTTAAATAAGAAATAATACCTACAATAAAAACAAGTAGCCGTTCAAAAACTTGCTGAAATATATCTATGTTTTTTGATAATCAGCAAATGATAATAGAAGTTTGCTTCTGGTTACAGCATTATCAAACTATTACTGAATGAACAATAAAGTTTGTTACCACTAGTAACGAATAAATCAAAAACAATGAAGAGGCCGTCAACAATGGTATTAGCAACTCTTAATGAGCAACAGAGGTATTGAAATTTTATGTACTTAGATCTGCTTAAATTCATTAATTAATTGAATTTTAATCAGCGTTTGAGTCATGGTAGTGCATCATTAAAATCCTAAACCGCTGCTACCGCACAGATTTAGTTTTCACGTCGTGTCTCAATAAAGGAATAAATCTAGATGTGATTGATTATGCATGTCATAACTCAATATTACTGAATGTAGATGTGATTGATTACGCACGTGATCACTCAAGAGAACTGAATCTAGATGTGATTGAATATACATGTCATCACTCAAGAGAACTACTGTAGGTATGATTGCCATTGCCTATTCATCTCAAGGTTCACTGTTCCTAGTTATGCGATGTTGTGCCAGTATCAATAACGTATTAAATAGGAGTACACGAGTGAGCGCTGGCTGATATAAGCAGGCTGCTTAACCCATTTCTGCCGAGCGGTAACTATAGTTACCAGATTAAATAAAGTCCCACAAAAACAATAAAATACATGGACTGTCAGTTTTATCGTGTTCAGTAGTTTGATTCAAGTTAAATTTACGTTCAAAACGAGTCCAGTTCTGCTTGGCTGCGAACAACTGCCACATTTGAACTTCAAAGCTGATTAACATCGGATGTGTTTCATGATGTCAGAACCGCGACTCAGTAAACTGTCATTTCTACCTTATATTTTGGGGCCATTTTTAAATTTTTACCATTACATGATGGAGGAAAGGTCTTTCTTTTGTATCATGTAAATTAATTTTTTTATTTTTATATTTGACAATTATATGAAACATAGTTACTGCTCGGCAATAGAGTTATCATCAGTGACACTTTTAGTTTTTCATTTAGTAAGTTTCAATTTGGTGTATACATTAATTTTAAATTAATTTAAATTGCTTATTGTTTTCTGAACCTTGTATTTTTTACGCAATATTTAAATTGTACCTTATTTTCTACATTCCCCCATTTTTTTGATGTCGACAAGAGGGCAGTGGAAAAAATCAACAAGGCAGAGAAATTTCTTAGTGTCGATGAAATCATAGTTCCTTACTATGGGAGGCACAGAGATCATCAGTTTATACGAGAAAAACCTGTAAGATTTGGATTCAAGCTCTGGGGTGCAGCTAAATCAGATGGAACTCTGCTCCATGTTGAACCGTACTGTGCTTCAAACACAAGAGTTGCTGACCATGAGTTGGGTCATGGACCCAATCTTGTTATGGAAATGATTCTAAAAATAAATCTAAGAGCAGGACAACATGTAATTTGAGATAATTACTTTGGGTCTGTTACCCTACTAAAAAAATTAGCAAGTAAAGAAATAGCATGTACTTCTACACTGCGTGAAGATCGTCTGGACAAAGCCTCCTAGAACCTATAAAACTTATGGATAAGAAACTTCGTGGACACATGGAGGAGGCATTTAGTGGAGCAGTCCCAATGGTGGAATGAGAGCACAATAAAGTTGTAAGCTTAGGCTCTAATAAATTCCGTGTTCGTACTATGCAACAGGTCAAAAGATGGGACAGGAAGGCCCATAAATCTATTGAAACTGAGGTCCCTAACTCTATACAGACCTATATGTTTGATCAACAAGTAGGTGCATATCGCATAAGAATGCGATCAAAGAAGTGGTGGTGGTCTTTATTTATATGGAGCCTGAATGCACAAGTTGTGGATGGAATATAGAAAAAATGACGATGTAGTCCCTCTATTAGATTTTATGAAACTTTTTGTGATTGCACTGTTGACATCTAATGGTAGCAAACGCCAGCATCCAGGGCCGTCAGCTGTACCTTCTAAATCTTCAGTAGATGAAATCAGATATAATAAACCACAACATTGGTCACCAAAAAGTGAAACAAAGCACAGAACATGCTGGGAATGATGACGCCATTCAGCTTACATTTGTAAGATGTGCGTTGCCTGTTCACCCAGAGTGTATGGAGGCATTCCATACTTGAAAGTGAGATAGATATATGTTTTAGTAGTAATTGGAAACCATTCAACAGTATTATTGTTATAATTATTGGTAATTCAATTGCATTTAACAATAATCTGTGCTGGAAAAGATCAAATATTTTAAAGGAAACAATTTTGTTATGTTAATACCGATTGATAACTATAGTCACCAGGCCATATTTTCTGTTTTTAGCAATAAATTTTTTATTTGAGTTACTTCATGTACTAAATCTATCCCAGAGAACTGTTTTAAAGTATACAATTCATAAAATTGCTGCACGATGATCATCAGCATTAATGGGTTAATCTAAAAGCATATTGCAAGTATTGTCTATTTCCACAGCCCTGAATATCGATATAACGCCTGATGTAACAAATATCGCAGAGGTCTTTGCTCCTAGAATTACTCACTAAGTAAGTCATCATTAGTACAGGTGCACTGCAGGCGGGGGAATAGTGCCAATTTACTACGTGTTGACTAGGTAATTACTGGATCACAGAGCGTCCATAAAACTATTATAAAACGATTCTGTATTGAAGGTAAAATAAAATGCCATGCATTCTTGTTACCTATTCATAGAACAAACCGAAAGAAAAGTGTATGAATAATAAAGTTTTTAAGCTATCTAGGTGAATCTGTTGAATGAAATTCTATCGTGTATTCTTATTGAAACTAGACAGTTCCCGTGGAATTTCCACTGCTTAGATTTGATTAATTTATAATTATTATAAAGATAAATGTATTAAAGATTCACGATGAATTATTGGGTTTTAAATTAATACTTTTCATTTATATATACAGAACTTTCATTCTGTATCTTATCCACCGATAACATGGCTCAGATAGTCCCCTTTGAAATTCCTTGATTTAAAAGTAACAAAGTTAAGATTTATGAAATAAATACACTTCTCAGTTTTATCCGTAGTACTATCAGAATCTAAATATTTTTCATGAATATATATAGAACTTCTATTCCGCATCTTTTCTACCGACAACATGGCCGTGTAAAAGAAGAAAGCTAATAACGGAAAAATGAAGTATTTTATAGTGATCCGGCGCCTTTAGTATCCACAATACAATGCTTAGAATACATATATGCATACTTGTTTTAATTTCACTTCAATAATTTTTCTTCAGTAATAGATAGGACGTAATGGGACGGACACGTACAGATACAGAGAGAGAGAGAGAGAGAGAGAGAGAGTGAGATGGAGATACATTGTCTATTATATATGTATATAGGATTATACCTTTTAACTACCGACACTATTTCTTGCCAAATTTTATGGTGTCAGTGGACCTTATCTACGTACAAATGACTTGTCCCAGCATCCCTGCATTGTTATGAAAACCTTAATACTGAAATTTATGGACACTTTCAGTGTAATAAGCTGACGCTCCAAGCTATATGAGAGGTCACTGCTTTAATAGCGTATATATAGTATGCTCTACCTTGCACAACGAGTAAAAACCTCAACTCAAGGAACTCCTTGAATCAATGTCACATTCAAATGAGAAGTACTTAATATAGATTCTTGGATGCACTAGAGGTATAGACTCTCAGTGCTAGCGCTGGTGCCTCTAAAATTGATTTTAACTATCGATCATTCATGGAAAAGCTGGCATGTGCAGATGTTCTTGTGGAAAGACATCAAAGCTGAAAACTGAACTCCAACTGAAAAAATCTATGGCGAAAAACAGGTCTTCCTGTTCGGACTAGAAATAAATCAGATCACAGAATTTCCATGAGCGCTCTGCTGAGAGCGATTATGTGTGACTCATTTGTGTTCGGAATTGAGCTTCCGATGTGAGCTTTACGAGGTTTGGAATAAAGATGTAGTGAAGAAGTTCACAACACTTATTTTGGGCCTCTGAACATTAATTGAACACGTTTCTGAGAATAATATCGTGACAAGACCGAGGAAAATAAATTTTCACTTGAAAACTTTCATTTTAGGTGCTCTGTATTATATTAAGTCTTCATTTGGCGGAGCTAAGGTTCGCTTTATGTGAAGAATACGTCTAGAACTTCCTGCAAGTCTAAAAGTAACTTTGACCTTTCAAGGGGGAATGGCCTGGCAATGAAGAAAATATTGGCAATAATTTTTAAAAGACTCGTGGAGACAATTTGTAACCGAAAATATACGTGGTAGACACGTATTGAAATATACGTGGTAGACATTAGCAGGAATCAGTACTGTATGTTTAACAAAACTCGAGTTTTGAATCGCTATTAAAGTAGAACACGTGACTGATAATGCATCCCAATCCTTTTATTGTCGATTAGCTTGACTAGTAATCATGAGCTTGAAACGTCGGCATTGATGAGAAGAAATGAAAACTTCACGAATCAGTTTTTGTTGTTTGATTGCAACAAGCGAACTTTGCTATTCAAGTTTGGTCCTTAATTATAGCATGTCATTTATATCTGAGCAAATTCTCTGTTTTAACTTTTGAATAGTTCACTTAATGGTGAGATAACGATCAAACCTGAACATTGTTTCAAAAAATTAACCTTTGACTCCTGTTTTGACATCAAAATTAAAGAAGTGAGTTTGAGGATTTATACATCAATCAAATGTTTTATAGTTCGTAGTTCTTTTTATTTTTATGCAAGTAAATTGTGTTCTAACCTAACCGTACTGTGTTCACCTGTAGAAACTTATGCATTCAAATCCTTGTGTGATTTGATAACTGGAGCATATTTTATTTTCAGTAAAAATGTATTAAAATTTAGTGAGAGATACTAACAGTTACTATTAGCATTATCACACAGTGACTTGATAAATGAAACACTTAATTTATTTTCTTTTTTCACAGGAGCCAATCAAACCTTTTACAAATTTGTTTAAGCAAGTTTCTAGGCGTATGTTTTCAGTGAGAACGTTCAGTTCAGGAAAAGCATTTTATGAAGATGGGTATGAAGGCCTGCAGTATAAACTTTGTATTATAGCTTCATTCATCATTTTTACTCGTGAAAAGTGAAAAACTAAAGTTAGGTAGTAATTAAATTTTTCCTGATCGTATTTGAGTTTGTTGATAACGTAGCATAAATCGAACGAATCATTGATTCTGCAAAAAGGAAAGGTCTGGAGCAACAAAATCTTGCAATTAAATTGATAAAAAAAGAAATTTAAATCCCGTATTAAAATCTCTAAGCAACTAATTTGTTAGAATGAAAACCATAAGATTTATGCCTTGTGCAATATTCCAGGCAAAGTCTGACAACAATACCTCCGATATTATCAGTTTATTTTGACGTGTCACAAATCTTGGTTTTGCGCCGCATTCATGAGGTTGTCTAGCTGAGCATATAATATTGCATCACTTAATGACCGAAGGAAAATTTAAACTGAAGTTTAGTCCACAGAAGTGTATTAGTAACATTCACCGCAACATTTGTGATACGAATCCAAATTCGTTAAAAATCTAGTCAAAATAAAGAAATATTTTAATCCAGGCCTACTATTGGGTTTATTATTAGGCAAAAAATGAACTTGATTCAGAGGCAAAGCAGCTAGTAAAATCTTGAAAGACGCTTTGACTATAAATTCGCTTCAAAATGTCGAACCATGAGCATCAACTCGCATATTAAATAGTTATTTTAAATACAAAATGCTTTTAATACGATAAAATGTACCAGGTACTGGAGGAAGAGAGTGTCCATGTGTAACAGATTCAGACCTCCTCTTGCTTAGAAGATTCCGAAAAAATTTGATGAGCATCAAAGAATTCACATGATTTCTCACCTGCCCCGTAGTCCTAAGTCTATCTATGCTAAACATGCCATGCATAAGCCCATAGTTTAATTGTTCCGTTGTCACTTCAAAATACAAATCCGTTAAGGAGTTCATAGTTTCAAAAAGCAGGGGTGAGAACTGCAGGAGTTCAAAGAACAGGTAGAATGATCGTATTGACGGTGATACGCATCGACTTCATTAGGAAATGTAAGGCGCTGTTTAGAAATATATACCCATGTGTTAAATGTTTTACTCACAATATAATTTTCCTATCCCAGCTGTGTGTATGTACAAAGGATGCTGCTGCCTAAAAAGTTTATAAACAGTTATACATCATGTTTTGCAAACAACCACACATAGTACAACGAACTTGCGTAAAGTTTCTTTTAGCAAAGTAACATAGTGACATTTGAAAACCCTTGAAGTTTCTTCTACGTTCAATAGCAGAAAAAGAACAAATTTTTTAGTCCGCAGTATTTGCATAAATTGCCAAAGTGTGTTCCCTAAAATTGTTTCGACATTTTTATTCTCAGAAAAAATATCAGAGCAAAAAGTCAAGAACGAACGCATTTAGTTCATAAGCAAAGCACAAAATAGTTAGACAAAGGAGCACATGTGTCCCAGCATTTATGACTGCAGATGATCATATTCGTGGGATAATTTAAGTTCTTTCACGAATTAAGAGCAGAAGTAAAAGCTCAAGTAAGATACGAACGCGATTTGTCGACATGAAGTCTTGATGTCACTCAATAGCAAGGAAAGTAATTGAAAAATACACATGGAACTCTACGCACATTAGTCATATTATTTCACTACCAACGATCTCGAAAACATGTTATGACATACACAAATTTTTCTTGATGCAAGAATTTGTCCACAAATTATACACCCATTTTCTGCACAGCAAAATGAGATTAAAAATAAATAGAGCTAAAACAGATACAGATTATATTGTTCTGACGGCCTCAGGTACTTACCTGCTGGAATCTAATGAACCATTTTGTTAGTAACAAGACCTGACAGCAAACACCAAGAAAATTAACTCCATTCCTAGTAACATAGCCTGAATGCAGAATATTAGGTCAAATTTACAACAGAATTTAAATAAACTTTTCCCTGATGTGAAATTTTTTGTATTGCTTACTGAAATTTGTGGGAGTCATATTGCTCATCTATTCACCTCTGTGACAACTTAATGTTTAGGACTACGATCTGCATTTATGATCTTTTGTTGCAACTTGGCTGGAGATGATGGTTTGAAGAATAGAAATCCAATACTATCTTGTATGATACATTTTCATAGTGTGAGTGATTTGTGCGTGCATAAAATGAGTTACAGTTCCTTAGAAGAACACACGAATTATTTGGATTTCATAGAATTTTGAGGTTGAAATGATGTTCATTATGTGACCTTGATTTACATCTGAAGAAAACTAGCTTTCATCAATGAAGTTGAACAGAAACATAGCAGGTAAAAATTTGATCTGTTTTCAATGGCTCTCTGGAGATTGGCACCCTCTTCAATGCCACACCTCCACTCGCTACGACATCCAACGCGCAACTGGTAGCTTAATAAGAATTCAAGAATAGATTGCAGACATTGTCTAAAACTCTGTGAGTAGTATGATTTTACTAAGAAAATTTAGAAAAACCTTTTAGTTCAAATGTGGAAGCAAGTGTGTCAACAGAATTACAGAATTTTAGCATATTTTTAAATAAGTTAATGGAAATGACTAAATATGGTGATTACAAATATTAGAATTCCTAGAATTGAGACTGATTTACAGCAAAACACAGTCGTTCCATCACATCTCTCCTGTGTTCATTACTTTGATTCCTAATTTGGGTCAATAAATTTTATTCCTTGTGTGGTAGACAAGACTTTTTTACAAAAATTAAGGAATTAATTAGTTAGTGATTATATTTTGTGCTAAAGATATGAATAACAGTAATTTTTATAAGATGAATACACTTTTAGTTTGAAAAATGTGGATGAAGGGAATGAGCAGTGTACGTTAAATTCCCCTGTTCAGTTTAAAGATTTAAGTGGGGGCTGATTAATGAAGTTCACCATACTGTGGACGTTACGAAGACTAGCAAGTCACTCAAATTAGAGTGACTACCAATGATCACTCGAAACGTTCGATAATTGCCACAAAAAGTGTCTGAATTCATAAGAAAATCACAGCAAACGCTATTTGAGTAAATTTAAAAAAGATCAACAAGGAACATCAAAAACCTCTCTAAGTTTTCTTATTATCTCGCTGTTTTTTCCACCCCAATGATACTTTGATTTAGGATGAACTCGACCGTTAGAGGGGAAATTCCCAATTCAGATTTGACTAATTTGAAATTAATATAAAGAAGAATAATTAAAGATTTAGGACGAATTATTGTGCTTTATATTCCACTGTATAATAATGCACAGTTTGTTGTTTGCTTGCTTGGTCAGTCTCTCTCTCTGACGCTCCTAAGGATTTGAATAGGAAGATATGCGGTAGGGTAAACATGTATTGTAAGTATTGTATTGTGGATACCAAAGGCACATCCTTCAATGTGGAAACTCTTTTGCAAAGCCTGCGTCCACTGGCAAATCAAACGAAAAATTCAGTAAAAAACATTTCAATTTTTTCCCGTGTGGGTCTACTATTGTATACAAAACTTCCCTTCTCTATCTTATTTAGGACTAGTAAACCTACACGTGAAAATTCATTTATTTTTTACTGAAGTTTTTCGTTTGATTTTCAAGTGGACAATGGCTTAGTGAGGTAGTTTTCACATTGAAGGATGTACCTTTGGTATCCACAATACAATGCTTAAAATACATGTTTACCCTACCGAATGTTCTCCTATCTAAATCCTTACGAGCTTGACGGAGAGACTGACCAAGCAAGTAAACAACAAACTGTGTATTATTATATAGTGGAATAACGTGGTCTAGATAGCACCCGTTGAAATTCCACGATTTAAAAGTGATATAATTAAGGATCTATGATATGAAATACATTTTTCTGTTTAACCTGTGGTACTATGAGAACCTGAAAATTTTTCATGAATATATACAAAATTTTCATTTCGTACGTATCTTGTCTACCGAGAACATGGCCGTGTAAGAGAAGAAAGTTGGTAACGGAAAAAATGGCTTATTTTATAGTGATCCGACGCCTTTGGTATCCACAATACAATGCTTATAAGACATGTATACCTGTTCCGATTTCAGTGCAGTGATTTTTCTTCAGTAATAGATAGGAAGTAATGGGACGCACACACAGACTGGACACAGGCTGAGCACAAGCCTAACACAGGCATGATACAGACTTGGCACAGGTTTGACACAAGCTTGACACAGGCGCAACACAGTCTTGACACAGGTTTGACACAGGCTCTATGACTCTTGACACAAGCAGAGGCATCAGCCAGACACAAAATCGGAAACTGTATCCGAGGAGAGAGAAATTTATCTTGTTTCCATTTAGGACATGAATTCTGTGAAGACGCTAAAATGCTTTCTCATCAAGATTGTAATAGTAATTTCATCAGCAAATTTATTATTTTCATATTTACTATACGTATAATTAAAAGTGACTGTAAAATCACTCATTTAAAATATTCCTAGATTACTTGCACAATGCTTATATCTCCAAGCTTTGCGTTTTTTCCCATATACAGACACCAGGCCTTTTTTCCAGTGTTTCACACGCTAGACAGACTATGTAGACACTCCCTAAATCTGTGCCATGATGTTTTTGTACACTTTTCTTCCTTGTCTGTGCCCTCCTCTCTGAAGCACCATGGGGTGACGTTAAAGACCTCAACGATGACTCATGGACTCGACGTGAGTGAACTTGCATATATGAAGTGATGATTTCACAATAAATTAGTTGCAGTATTAGCCAAAAATTCAGGTTTCTTATGGACGATAGGTAGCTTCCATGAATAAGTACAGATACCTCTTAAATTGAAAATTGGGTACTTCTAAAATGAAGATATCCTTTTTGAATTTGGGTTTTTCATATAAGTGTCAATTTTAACTCGAACGATAATAAAAACCTATCACTACGATTTCAATATAAAAATATGCTTTGATGATTAAAATCTCGGTAACTAAAAACATATCAATAGCCATACCCATATACCAAATGTTGAGTATACTTGTTTAGCGTGTCAGCTCTGCTGCATTGAAGATTTTAACTACAGAAACTTCTTTCTAGCACGTCCCTGGATAAATATGCAGGAAACTAGACAGTTCACGTGGAAATTACACGATATAGATTCAAACAATATGAAATTATTAGTGTACCTGGCCGTCAAAAATGACGGCAGAGATTTTGTGATAATATCCGTGCCATCAAAAATGATGCCAAATACTGTTGGAAAGATATTAAATAAAATTACATATAAGAACGCAATGCAACATATTTAGTTTTATATATATTTACAAAGGACAAATGTTTTAATTGAGTATTTCTTTAATGACAACATTCCTAGTGAAAACTAAGACACTTAGTTTTCTACTGCTGCGATTGACTCTGCAATTCGTGTCATATTCGTGTACAATGTACCCGAATCATAGGGCAATACTCCGCCGAACTCGGTATCTACGATACGGACTCGAGTATAAAAGGCTATGGATCTCTCCTTTTTAAAGTGACACGAAAAATATAAATAAATAAATATATAAATAAATAAATACATAAATGAATAAATATATAAACTCACGACGGTCATTCTTAGTATTAGATTATGAAGATGAATGCATTAAAGATTTACTACGAATTATTGTGTTTTAAATGAATATTTTTATTAATTTCACTCAGAACTTCCTTTTTGCATCTTATCTACCGATAACATGGCCCAGGTAGTCCCTGTTGAAATTCTTTGGTTTAAAAGTGATAAAAGTAAGGATCTATGAAATAAAATACATTTTTCAGTTTTACCCATGAATATTTTTCATCGACTTATGCAAAATTTCCATTCTGTATCTTATCTACCGATAACATGGCTATGTAAGAAATAAAAGCTAATAACAGAAAAAATTGAATTTTTTATAGTGATCTGGTACTTTTGGTATCCACAATACAATGCTAATAATACGTGCACACCAGTTTTGATTTTAGTTCAATAATTTTCTTCAGTAATAGATAGGAAGTAATGGGACAGACACACACAGATACAAAGAGAGAGAGAGAGATGAAAATACACTGTCTATTATCTAATACTAAGAATGACCGTTGTGTGTTTTATATATATTTTTTATATATTTATTTATATATTTATTTATTTATTTATATGATTCGTGTCACTTTGAAAAGATTAGAGCGATCCAGAGCCTCATATACTCGAGTCCGTATCGTGGATACCGAGTTCGGCGGGGTATTGCCCTATGATTCGGGTACATTGTACCCGAATATGACACGAATTGCAGAGTCAATTGTAGCAGTAGAACACTAAGTATCTTAGTTTTCAGTAGGAATGTTGTCATTAAAGAAATTCTCAATTACAACGTTTGTTCATTGTAAATATATATAAAACTAAATATAATGCATTGCATTCTGATATATAATTTCATTTATCTTTCCAACAGTATTTGCTATCATTTTTGATGGCACGGGTATTATCATAAAATCTCTGCCGTCATTTTTGACGGCTGGGTACATTAGTATAACATACTATGCTTGTGTTTGTGTAAGCTAAATGACTCAGTAAACAGCATGATCGTGAACACAGATTACTTATAGACAGTGCATATTCAAGCAGAACACCTTCAGACAGACGAGACACTTCGAGGGAGCGTGTGTGAATAATATATGTGTGTTGTATATTGCTACTGTGTATAGCTCGAGGTGTAATCTCTTTAAAAAATCGTTTTGCAGGAATAATTTCAGACGAAATTTGTACAAAATTCATTCATATTTTATTAAAAATCTGAGGATTTCGGTTGAAATAGACGCGTTAAACATTGCAGTTATTAAATCAGAGGAACACCATCAATTAATTAATGGATTTTTTTATCGCAGACAGTACGTATTATGTGTGAGAAAATAAGTTTGTGTTTTTGAGCTACTATTTTGGACGTAGAACTTTAAGTCGTTGGTAGCTGAGCTGTTCAGAACCTCAGTGTCTGGAACTCCTTAATTATTATCTTACATTGTTTTTTAATACCTTTTCTTTTATTTCCATTTCCGCAGATCGTGAAAATTTCAAGAATTGAAACATAGTTTTACATGAATAAATTGTCAAGTCTTCAATAGATATTCATGCAGAAATTATGTCTGTTATTACTAAAGCAAAGTGCTGTATAAAATTAATACTGCATTCCTAAGCTCCCATTGGACACGCTTGTTATTGCATGGTTCAGTACACAGCGAGAAAAAATAATAAAAATTTCTCATGGTACTTATTACATTAGCTCATTCCTGCCTTACAGGCGCTTGTACGTGTCTGATTATATGCAAGCTTGTTTAACTGAAATTAAATGTACAGTTTCCTGTCACTGTATTCAATCGATGAATATTTATTATAAAATGATCCATTTCCGTGAGATATCAGAGTTATTAATTTAAGTTTTGGCGGTATTTGTGCTGTTATTTAATGAAAAAAATAGCATATTTACGTAAATGCATTGAAGAGGGACAATAAAAACTTAAACGAATTGAAAGAGAGCCTGATAAATAAAAACCAAAGTGTAAAATTAAATTAAGGAGAGATAATATTTATTGCATCTTTGAGGATGATCATCTGAAAAAGAGAAAACAGAGTAGAAAATTGGAATACCGAATTTTAGAGAATGTTTCTCTAAATGGCTGGCCACTAAATTTCTTCTTAAGTTGGAAGTAGGTCGCTGTTCGAGAGAATGTGATGGACATTACGACATCGCTGCCATCATCGCCTCACTCGACAAGCTGAACGCGATGTAAACACCCAAGCTCGATACTCGAAAAGCCTGTGTATCGTTAGACCAACCTTAGACAGGATTGTATGTAAGCACAGATTTTAATAGGGAACACACATATAGCCCATGAATCAAAGAATAACATTCATAGGAAATGCTCCACTGATGCTTTGTCTTCGTTCGTTGTTAAGCTTTTTTCCCAGGCTTGTGTACTGGGAACATAATTTAAAAAGAGATGATTTCAGCATCCGTGTTGATAAACGTTCCTTGACGAACTGGTGTACCATCAGTAAATTACGTAAATTGAATTCGGATCTAGTTACTGTTTTTTTCATTGGAAACTTATTATTTTACTGATTTTTTATCACGTTATTCATTGTTATAGTACTTAAAAATTGCATAGTTTACACGAGTGTTAATTTTTCTCCTAGTTCTACAGATCAAGGAGGAAGCGTAAATTAAAAGTTTTTTCAGAGCTATGATCAGCTACTCAGAAAAACTTAGTCTACACCTCAAGTCATCTACTTATATAATCGAGTGTATCTCCATCTCAAAGTTCTCTATCTGTGTATGTCGGTCCCATTAATTCCTATCTATCGGAGAAGAAAAAATTTTTGAACTGAAATCAGAACGGGTATGCATATATTACAAGCATTGTATTGTGGATACCAGAGACACCGAATTAATATGAAATACGCCATTTTTTCTATTATTTTCTTCCCTCTCTTACTCGACAATCTTATCAGCAGATAAGATACAGAATGAAAGTTCTATACATATTCATGAAAATATTCAGATTCTGATAGTAGCACGGGTAACTGTAAAATGTATTTCATTTTATAAATTTTTCATTAAATCATTTTCAAGCCAAGGAATTTCAACGGTACTATCTAAGCCATGTTATCGGTAGATAGGGTACAGAAAGTTCCGTATACAGGGTACAAGGACAGTTCCGTACAAAGGAAGTTCCGTATACAAGCATTCATTTAAAATAAAAAAATTCGTCGTAAATCTTGAATTCACTTCACCTTTAAAATAATCTCAGGTTAGTCAAATCTCACCAAACCTATAACGCAACAATGGATAGAAATATCTTTAATTTTATTATATTAAAACCGTGGAATTTCCACGGGAAGTATCTCGTAATAAATGAACGCACACGAAGTAAGCCAGTAGAAAACTGTTCCTGACGCATCAAGATACGAGTATTTATCTGCGTTACTTGTGACAAAGACTGCACTACTTCTTTGCAGTTAAAATTGCCAGAACTTGGAACTAGCTGCCAGAAAACATCGTTTAAGCTAGCACTGTGAACACATTCCAAAATCGTCTCCACAAATATTGGATTAGGAACTCCCAAGTATTATAACGTACTAATTCTACGACCCCATCTCCTAGGGCCAATGTGTGATTGTGGTACACGCACGTGACTGAAAGGCCTGTGCGTTAGTGAAATGCGTGTACGTGACTGAATTGACTTACGTGATTAGGGTGTACGTGCATGATTGATGCCAATACTTTAGACGGCATGGGACTTGGGTAGCAATCCATGAATGGGCCAACTGTTCGTTTCAATTTCTTCATTCCATTTCATTCCCTTCCATTCCATTCCATTCCCTTCTATTCCATTCCATTCCATTATATTCCATTCCCTTCCATTCCATTCCATTCTATTCCATTCCATTCCATTCCATTCCATTCCATTACCTTCCATTCCTTTTCATTCCCTTCCATTCCCTTCCATTCCCTTCCATTTCCTTCCATTCCATTTCATTTTATTCCATTAAATTTCATACCATACCATTCCATCCTGTTCCATTCCGTTCCATCCCGTTCTGTTCCGCCGTTCCTTTTCGTACCGTTCCGTTCCGCTCCATTCTGTTCCATTCTGTTCCATTCTTTTCCATTCTGTTCCATTCTGTTCCATTCTGACCCATTCTGTCCCATTCTGCTCCATTCCGTCCATTTTGCTCCATTCTGCTCCAATCTGCTCCATTCTGCTTCATTTTGCTCCATTCTGCTCTATTCTGCTACATTCTGCTCCATACTGCTCCATTCTGCTCCATTCTGCTCCTTTCTGCTAAATTCTGCTCCATTCTGCTTCAATCTGCTCCATTCTGCTCCATTCTACTCCATTTTGCTCTATTCTGCTTCATTATGCTCCATTCTGCTCCATTCTGTTCCATTCTTCTCCATTCTGCTCCATTCTGCTCCATTCTGCTCTATTCTACTCCACTTGCTCCATTCTTCTCCATTCTGCTTCATTCTTCTCCATTCTGCTCCATTCTGCTCCATTCTGCTCCATTCTGCTCCATTCTGCACCATTCTGCTCCATTCTGCTCCATTCTGTTCGATTCTGTTCGATTCTATTCTATTTCATTCTATTCAACACTATTTTATTCTATTCACACTTTGGGTGCTTGGCATAAAAATAACTCATTGTTCAACAACGGTATTCAAAAAATATGACATTGGGAACTATTCTAATAATATCGGAAAATAAATGCCCATGAACAGAAAATGTAACGAATAACAGTCGCATTTATAACTGTCTGAAATTATAAATAATTTCTTCCTCAAGGTTTGTATTCAAAAATCCCTCTTCACACAACACGAAAAGACAGTTGAAGAGCCGTCACAACCCAAGAAGTAATTGCAGGTCAACAATATGGATTGAGTATAGAACAGACCACAAAGGTTATTTTCAACTGCCTTCTTGTTAGTTTGCATTATTCCAATTCTTCACATAGCAGTTATTCTCAGGAGTTTAACAACTACTCAAATATCTTTTTCCGTGTTTTAAAGTTATCTATTATATTATCGTTTCCTAACGCTGTTTGTGGTGCTTGGTTTTCTCACTTTCCCATCTTGTTGCGTTGCCTACATACAAAGGAGCATATAGCTTTGTTAAGTTGGTAAAGATATAGTCTTTGCTTGTACAATAGTTGCAGTGTCCACCTGAAGTTAAAGTCTTTTTAATGTACTGTTGTTAGAACAATAAAACTGGTTGGAAGATCGTGGCACACGAATGGCATTGTAAAGTCTGTTTTTAAAATTATTGTGGTAGTGTTAAATTTGGGAAAGCATCTGATATAATTATGCAGATATAAATGAAAATTTTTGGTAAGTTGATTTGAAACTGAGCGTGAACTATTGTATCATTGAATAATCACTAAAACACAAGAAAACGAGCAATACACAATACACATAAGCCTGTAATGAAGTTTGTTTGATTGTAATTATAGTTTTTTACGAGTTCTATTTTGTCTACAGTTCTCATTGAGTGAATAACATGGCCTTCATAATTTAGTGAAGCATAATACAATGCATTAACAGCGTTCGATGGTGCCCAGTTTATTGCGCACCATCGTTTCACTTTTAGATTTAGTTGTGTCAAATAACGAAATTATACTTTACAGGTGTATTTTGCTTATAGTTTGGTATTTACATAACTTCAAAATATTACTTCAGGCTTTTATTTTTTAGTTAGAATCTGGTGAATAACTTTGTATACATTAGTGTTCGTTGTAATCAGTTTTACTTTTTCACTCTCATAGAATGCTGAGGAAGGTAGACTACTGTATTGTTTTAAGTTTTTCTTCCCAGTCAGAAAAAAGTTATTGTATGCCTGATTTCAAAAAGTTTTGAAAACATGAAAAGTATGGAGCAGGCCCCGGCATTCTGTTTTTAACCTTTTTTAATAAATTTTAACATTTGAGTGTAAAAATTCGTCTGTGATTCAAACGTATTTATGTTTTGAGCTAATTGTTTTTCGATACAACATGCTACTGAATGGATTTAAATCATAGTATTTTTCGTGTAGATCAAGTGATGCCATTATATAATATGTGTACCACAATGAAAACGTAAATATCGTATGCACTCTTTTATTAAATTTTAGAGTTTATCCCAAAAAACAATGCGTCAAGCAATTTGTTCCTTTATGCATGGAAAGTATTCTGAAAATTAAACTGGGGCTTTCGAATATGTGGTGGAAATAAAGTAAAAACTCTGCGGGGAAACGTCCCCATATTTCAGTATCAAGACAACGCAAGCACCTGGCAACAGTCATTGTAGGTGTTGGTTTCTCACTCTGTGAGGTGCTTGATTATACTTCCCCATGGTAAGGGGGGGGGGAATTCAAACATTTCAAATATGTTCCAGGGAACACTATCAGCATGAAACCAGAAGTGACATACATAGATAAAAATGATCATCTTGATATATAATGGACAGTGTATCTCCATCTCTGTGTGTGTGTGCGTCCCATTACTTCTTACCTATTACTGAAGAAAAATTATTGAACTGAAATCAGAATGGGCATGCATGCATTACAAACATTGTATTGTGGATACCAAAGATGCCGGATTACTATAACGTACTGAACTTTTTTCCGTCATTAGCTTTTGTCTTTTACACGGTCATGTTATCGGAAGATAAGATACATAATGAAAGTTCTGTATGTATTGTGAAAGATATGCGAGAAATCCAAAGCCTTATATTAGAAAAAAAATTAGAGAGATCCAGAGCCTTATATACTTGAGTCCGTATCGTGGATACCGAGTTCGGCGGGGTATTGCCCTATGATTCGGGTACATTGTACCCGAATATGACACAAACTGCAGAGTCAATTGAAGCATTAGAAAACTGTGTCTTAGTTTTCACTAGGGATGTTGTCATTAAAGAAATACTCAATTACAACGTTTGTTCTTTGCAAATACTCGTATATATAAAACTAAATATATTGCATTGCATTCTTATCTATCATTTATTTAATATCTTTTCAACAGTATTTGCCATAATTTTTGATTGCACGGGTATTATCACAAAATCTCTGCCATCATTTTTAATGGCTAGGTACACTAGCATTGTAATATATACAATACCCCGCCGAACTCAGTATACACGATACGAACTCGAATATATAAGGCTCTGGATCTCTCTAATTTGAGCGTGAGACGAAACATATAAATAAATATATAAATAATATATAAACACACGACGGTCATTCTTAGTATATGATGTTATGAACTTTACTTCAAATTATGTCATCCATGATTTGAAATGCATCTTTTTATTTATGCGTTCTATGGTTTTAAGATTGTACTCTTAACGGTATTCATAGAAAATGTTAAAACCTGAATTCATTAGTTTATTTTGTAATACACCGTACATGAGTGAAAATTTAGCCGTGGAAAATTTGGATAAAAAACTCCACTGGAGTTACGTTGTGCTTTCTACTGCAGCTCCCGCAATAATTTCCTCATCTTTATTTCGGGCTCTTGTAATTTCGCGATGAAGACTCAAAATCATTAATTTGCAGAATGGGATATATTGAATGACGAACAAATGGTTAATATTATTGATAGTTTTATTAGGAATAATTAAAATCATTAATCATTTTTACAATCATTACTATCATATATATAATAATTTAATTACTATTATAATTAAAAATAGCATCATCAATATCACTTTACCTCTGTTAGAAGTTACAGAACTTTGTGGAGTTTTTGTGTGGAAAGACCTGATGAATAAAAGGTCGTCAAAGGAATTAATAAGATTTTTATAACTTTCTTGGTTCCCTCAAAAGTATGTTCGAACGTTTGGTAAAAAATTGATGGGTCAACTTTAAACTTCCAATTACAATTTGAAAATACGTTTAATAAAATAGACTTCGTTTTTCTGTTTGGTCGCCGATTTTGGGAAACTGAATGATATACGTCACAATGCGTCTTGTAGAGCTTAGTACTTGCACCCTACATGTGTACTGAACCCTACATCATGTGTACTGGACCCTACATCATGTGTACTGAACCCTACATCATGTGTACTGAACCCTACATCATGTGTACTGAACCCTACATCATGTGTACTGAACCCTTCATCATGTGTACTGAACCCTACACATGATGAAGCTCTAAAATTGCCTTACCGTTTTGCCTAGTACAGGTTTGGTATTTCTGCCATGTTTAGGTCACAATAAACTTACTCATTTGATTGTATTAATTTTTCTACAGTCACTCTTCCTTCAACTAGCAACAGTCGAAGCAGCGGAGGGTGGCACGACACTGTCAGAACTTTACGGGTCTGCTTTCCAGCTTCATAGAATTTCTTCTGCCGACTAGGTTTCACCAGCAAAATTTGTTGTAATTATGATTCAGTCACGATTTATGGGAATAAATATCATAGGTATTTTTTTCGTAAATGTATTCCATGCCAGAAAAATCGGGAGACATATTTGTTTTACTACCCTGACCTTAGTTGTTAAGTAGTTTTTCGTTACTTATCTCGGCTCAAAACAATTTTTAAGCATCCTTTTCCATTCTTCGAAGGTTACGAGGGTCTAAAACAAGTAACTATCAGTAAACAAGCCTCTTCATTCCCTCGAGCTCCTGAATGAGACCAAACTAACCAAACATTACAGTTCCATTATACTTTTGTTCCTTCACTATAACAGGATTTAAAATTAATATAAATTCTAAAGTCAAAAGTATTGCGTTTTGATCTGTAGCATTATGTAGCTCTTAAAGTAATGATTTATAACATCATGTATCTCTCAGAACAGTGATATACAGCATTATGTATCTCTCAGAACAGTGATATACCGCATTATGTATCTCTCAGAACAGTCATTTACAGCATTATGTATCTCTCAGAACAGTGATATACAGCATTATTTATCGACCAATTCATTGCAAAATTATGTAGCTCTCAAGGCAGTGATTTAAAACATTTTGTAGCTCTTAGAACAAGTCTTCCTAGTTTCATTTTATAGAAACATTAAAAAAAATCCACGGCGTTTACATCATATGTTTCAATTACTCAGAAACTCCTATGTGAAATAATGTATGTACAGTACAGAACTGTATCCTTTTTTCAAAATTTAGTAGTTTGAGAGGTCTTATGTGCATATCGAAGAAGTATGGCTTATGAATGAGTTTATATCTTACACGTATCAACCAAATAACTAATAAATTTGTTGGGGGCACAAAGAGCCGAATATTATTTGCTATGATTCCCTTTAGTTTCGTAAAATTTAGGATAAAGTTATGGTAAAATAGAAGAATTTAATAACTGATGTTTTGTATGGTAAACTCACATTTGCTGATAGATGAGCAAAATACCATTGTTCAATTTCAAATAGAATTGGAACGTTACCCGAAAAAGTTTGTTCTTCCTCAGCGGTGTTAGTCCTCTCTTTGCAGAGTCACGTGATCGTGTTTGTTTCATGCCCAAATGAGGCGGGGCTTCTGTGATGTTGAGCTCAGTGTTGGCTTAGACCCTGAGTTGAAGAGAGGGTATGAGTTGCCCTCTTCAGTTCATAGTGAATCTTGCTTTACTCTACGTCTAAATTTACGAAGTCTTCTTATTGGCTGGCGCATTCCCTGTTCGCTTCTATAATTGCGGTTAGCTCTCGTAAGGATTTTTTTAGGCAAAACCAATCTACAGGCAATTGTTAAAATTTTCATGAGTAACAATTCGAGAAAGAAATGTGAAACAAAAAAATAATCAGAAAATTTACTTGGCTGGTCGGTCTTAAAAAGAATATTTACTAACAATTTACCCTACTCTCGCGAAACAGGAGTATTGCCATCACAATTCTGTCAATAAAAAATTCTTTTGAGAGCGTGACAAGCAACTTAAGTTATGCCACTGCAGAAACCCACTTTAGCACTCAACTGGTAATATCTTGTCGAGCTAATATTCCTCGATTTTCCACTTAAGAAAAGTAATAAATAAACTATATTTTACATCAATAACAGTCACAAGTTAGTAAAGGTAACAAGGTACTTATGAATGTCATGAGAGTTTTCTAACAAAGGTAAGTGTATATACAGCGTGTGGTGTTCAGTGCTGACATCAAACAGACCAACACGCGCCTATGTATGAGAAAACTCAATTTTTCAGCAAATGAACAGGAAACTGCATACAATTAAATTTATTTCGAAAGTTGGTAAAAATTTAAGAATGTAGGAAAAGCCACGAAAAGATGAAACATAATTCGAATTGAAAAGAATGACATTTAAGTACAGCAGTTATTTTCCAAATTGTTTCAAAGTTATTTTAGATGACCTTATCTAATCGGTATCTTGTAAAGAATGCTAATTTGAATGTTTCTAATTGTGTTCATGTGAGAGTTTCAAAGCAGATTTTCCAATAACTTTTTTTACTGCAGGTACAAGGGCTTGTCCAGTTCATTGAAACAAATTCCAGATAAATTTAATTCACAAATCAGTTTTTGGGTCAATAATTATATGGAGCGCCCGGTGCTGCTGCAGTGCACTAGAGAACACTGTGTGACCTACACAGCCACGCGTCTCGTACAGAATTTTTACCTGCATTCCTAAGTCCTGACATCAGAATTTGAGTAAAGCATAAGTTCAATGTGATCATTTAGGCATATGTCTGAACAATGCAAGAGATTTATCAATTTTGAAATTGGTGTAAAAGTAGTTGACTGTGACATCATTTTAGGTATTAGGTAGATTAGGCTTCAGCATTGCTGTGTTTGATCTTGATTTGGTTGTTCACACTATTGAGTTAGTAATTCTATCCATTTAATAGTCATGTTTATTGAAAACTGCATTCTTGCGCTTCGGTCTCATTCCACAGACGTCAACATTTGTGAGAGATTAAATTATACATTTTTTGTGTGCACATACTGTGATCAGGAGGATGTTATTGTGGTAGAAAATTTATTCTATAGAGTAAATTAATTAAGATTTACCTCGCTTAGCTCTTTTATTGAATCTCACATTAAAAAAATATGGCACTGGAAAACATTTTCAGGCAAAAGTAATTTTCTTACGTTGATAAGGTCAGAAAAGTACGTATAGTTATGAGTACAGCCCCCGTCCCAGATCAATAGCTAGGAGACTTAGAAATTACTTTCAAGATGTTGCTCGTGCTACTGTACTCATCAGGCGAACGTCTTAAAACCGGTGAAAATATATCTATGCGTGCACACATACATACATAGATGTATGTAGATGAAAAGAGGCACCATAATACATTTTAAAAATAGACTTTAATTCATGATAATTACCTGATTAAAAAATGATTCGTTAAATTGCCAGTCGTGTTTGGAGCTTGTGTTCGTAGGGCCGTTACAGGCCAGGAGTGTGGAGCGTCACACTGCGTTGCTGAGTTCTGGTAAGAATTACTTTACGTCTCTTGGTTATCAGTTTGCACTCACGCAACCGTTTATTCGTACCAAAAAACATGTTGAAATTGTCTCCATTGGGGCTGTCTTCACAATAAAGGAATTATTTTACAGGGGTGAGATGGGACCATGATCATGTACAGAAATATTTTGTCACTTCTTTATTTCTACACTGAAATATAACGCTGAATATCCTGTTTATATGGGTGGGTGTGCTAAATTTTGTAACCCTGTTGGAAAAAACTAATAAGATACTTACGAAAGCAAGGAGAAATGTAACTGCGAAAGAAAAGTAAAATTTGTGATGTGTTTTATCGATTGCTATCTTCTTGATCTAAGCGAAAAAGTACGTATAGTTATTACTCATCTTTCTTTTATATCAGTGGTACAAAAAATAGTTGTAGTTCCTGGTGTCAATTTTCCAACACGGTGTCGTACTTAGACGCTCTTGCATATTTTGCCTACCATCGTCTCATGACACCAGTCATTTAAAAGGCATGGAGCAACACGACACAAGTAAAAAAGAGGTTGTTTCTTGGTGTGTAGGAAGTTGCAGAACATAAATAGGGGTTTTCAATTCATTATATTGTTGTGGAAAAACGTTATAATTTTTGTAATTCATTAATCACGAATTTACGCCATTTATTTATTGAATTGACATTAAAATAAGTTATGGGAATTTATTTGTCGTAAAAATCCAGCGTGTTTGAAAGATGTTCGTGACTGGATATTAATGTATTTAACAATGAATAAATGATGAAGCTACTTAATTTTGACTGTCTCGAGTGAATTCGGAATGCAAATATTGATGCATCTAATTATATTTACTTTGGTGTCATCTGTACAGCAATTATAGTTAATGAAACATTGGTTAAAATATTTGATTCCTTATGAATATTACTGCTACGTTAAGTAAAATTGATACAAAAAATCTAATTCTTGGATGCAAATTCTATTTCGGGTCAAAGTAAAAAATATAGTGTATTTGTGAGGAACATAATTTTAATCTAGATTTCAAAATTACACGATCCCATTGTTTAATGAGCAATTTTGTGATTTAGAACTTCTTACTACATCAAGTTAATTCTTCAATAGAGCTTGTTTTGACTCTTGCTGTGTGTTGCGACATCTGAGCTTCTTTCATGATTTGCTTGCCTGTCTCACAACTGTGTTTAGTTAGTTTAAACTTTTATTTGTACTGATTTGAGATTACAAATACAATATTCAAATGCAATATCATAGTTCAGTCTTTAAAGAAATAGACTTATAATATTAGGGACATGAGCTCTCAATGCTATAAATAAAAATAATTTACTCAATGATAAACCGTTCAATAATCTCTTGAGGTGAAACTTTCATAAAAGCAAGAAAGGTCAACATTTTTAAGCATAGTTGCAGCCGAAATTTGAAATGTAACTTTTTTCAAGCACATATTTTGTTCAATTATACAAACAGGTACATTTTTTAATAAAAAAAATGGTTGAAAAGACAAAAGCATAAAATACTTAACCTTATTATAACAAGATAGTTCTCGTAGAAATTCAACGGTTTAGATTTGAAAATTTGAAATTAATATCAAAACGAATGTTTTACAGACTTACGGCGAACTATTGTGTTTTAAATGAATATTTTTCATGAATATATACAGAACTCCCATTCTATATCTTGTCTACCGATAACATGGCAGGGTAGGAGAAGAAGGCTGATAACGGAAAAAAATGAAACGTTTTCTAGTAATCCAGCGCTTTTGGTATCCACTGTACAATGCTTATAATACATGTACCCGTTCTGACTTCAGTTTAATAATTTTTCTTCAGTAATAGATAAGAAGGCTTGGAATGGACATACATAGTTAGAGATGATGATACAGTGTGTATTATATAAGTAGATAGTTTACGTATTTTAGTGTGTCGTAAGAATTTACAACACTCATTGCTATTGTTGTTTTAGTTTTTAGTGAGTGTTATAAGAATATTTACATATATGAGGATCAAAATATTGACCAAATATATCACATGTTTAGAATTTAGTCTAATGAATGCATTTAAAATGATAGTAACGGTATACAAATTTAAACGGCAATACGTTCAAGTTTTTATATACTGTATATCTATGATATGAAATGTTTAGTTGTCATCATCGAATTTATTTCTCTTGATAATTCAAATGATCTTATTCAGAATTATTTTTACTTTATTTGTGTATGCTTCAGATGCACCTCTTCACCATGCTATAGAATTAATTGAATGACTAGGCAAGTGAATAATAAAAAAATTTCAGAGTATCTTATTGTAAGAATCCAAAAATCGAATAAATAAGTCCCTAACTCTCATAAAGTTTTGTAGAAACTGCCGTCACTTGCGGTGTGAACGTCAATTTATCATCTAAAATGACCCCCAGACACCTCAAGGTTTTTCCCCACTCAAGTTTTTGCCTTTAAAAGTAATATTAGGAAAAAATAGAGGTCAAGGGCCGGATGAAAACAACACTGATCTAGCCCTTTCAGGGTAGGTTGTTAGCTTGTCCGTGATAAGCCGCTTACTAATGTTCATAATCAATTTTTTTATTTTATCAACAACATCTGTAAGAGAGGAAGAGTTTGCATAAAAAACAGCATAGTCTGTGAAAATAATGACTTCAGCCGAGTTCATGATTGCAATCTCATAGATCAAAATGTTGAAAAGCAGTGGGTCCTGACACTGAACCCTTAGGGAACACCAACTCTCACTGGTAACACTTTAGATTGGGCTGAATTAAAGATTACGTGCTCGGATCTGTCTGTGAGATAATTGTTAATCAGGTGATTTGCACATTCTTTCACGTCATAAAATTCCATTTTCCCAGTAATATGTCTTTTTTCATCTCATCAAACTCTTTGTTTTAATCTAAAACCAAGCAAATGTTGTAAACTTTTTGATGAATGAAATGCAGTTTTTTTATGTTTCTGTCGAGCCCTCAAGTTGCAATACAAGGACTTTTATTAATATAATTTCCATGTCCCAGCAACTTTGGTTCTTTCCTTTCTGATATGGGCAACAATTTTTGCCTGATAAGGACACACATAATTATTTTACATCAGATATGATAGATGTTTGTTGTAAAATGATAGTGTGTTTCAGTTGTATCAGTGAAGTTATCTCGTTACAATTAATTTTACATTTTGTATGGTATTTAAACAACTTTTCTACTTAAAATAGAATAGGAGGTGGGGTTGAGAAGGTTCCCCATTACACTTAAGGTGATGAAGAAAAATTAAGTCAATTGTTAGTAACAATTGCTTGTGACTAGTCAGTGAAACTCTTCATTCAGAAAATAAAACGTCAATTTCCCCGTGTCTTCTGTATGTTTCATGTGGCGTATTGAATATGATTTGAATTCAACCGCAGATATTTGTTTCCACCAGTCGCTATTTAAAATAAAACTATTTTAGGTATCTCATGGTCCGTCTTTATGTTCAAATAAGCGCTAGAAATGCTCTAGTTCTGGTCCAGGGTCGAGGGAGCGATTACTGGACAATTCCCTTTACTGTCCAATGGTCGTTGCTATTCCACATGAACAAGCGGTCGTTCATACGATTTTTTTGGCGGCACCTAGACCCCGAGCAACAAATCCGGGGCCAAGTTGACGTCTTTTCTTATGGTTATGTCTTTCTTTGGATAGGTCGAAAAGCCAGAAAGATGCCGTACTTCTGCCGGATGGGATGTGACTGGGGTATAAACAAGTGCTCAGGAGAGGTCAGAATCAACATTTCTGTCAAGTGCTGAGCATTTGACTCTAGAAATGTTTTTCATGTACTCATTTGAATTTTAAGGTTGATAATTTTTTCGTCGGTTTAGTATGTAAAGCAAAAAATAACGATTCGTTTTCGTCGGTCTGATGATAAATCAGGCACTACATTTAGATGTGATAAAAAATGAAGAGTAATTCATGTTCAGAAGACATAGAGGACGCTCAGTTTTAACGCTGATTTCGAATAAATTACTGAGAGGCTGATGGAAAATAATATAAAAACTCTACCCACTAATACTCTGTTGAATCGGAACATTTGACTTTGAATTTATCATATTTTAAAGCGGAATTAGATACTTCAAAAAGTAATAATATTTGGGAAACGATGTTGTAGCTTCTTTGCAAGAAAAAATGAAAATACTCGTATAATTTTCCGGTCGGTTATCAGCATCCTTCAGTAATATAGCAGCAATGTAAAACAAACAATGGAATAAAATAACTTTTTCTGAGCGGAGATTCTATTTCTTTGTCTGCCAGCTATTTCATAGATGTCAGTAGGCTAAAAGAGCAGGCATTATTCTCCATTCAATTCTGTCAGTTATATTTTGATGTTCTACTGATAAAAACGGAGAATAAAAATTATTTTCTGTTTTTCAAGCATTTCGATTTGCCTTTTACGTAATTGTAATTTTAAGATAATATGCTGACAGAAAAATGGAATTGCATTACATTGAACATGCTGTAAAATTTCATTACGTTGAACATACTATAATCAGATGTATGTAATTTTTTTCAATTTGGCTTCTCTCAAATTTTGTGTTTGGAATAATGTACGTCAAAATGCCTCAATTTTTATCAAATTGTGTTTCTATTGATTCCTTCCTAAAACTTATAAAACATGGAAAATTTTGCTGAGCTTGAAATTAATAAAATGCCTAAAAATTAAGTAAATTCCGATAGTATTACCTACATTCATATATATGAGAGCTATCAAATTTTTCCTCATCGAATCTTAGTTATTCACAATAAAATAAGTGAATAAAACATTGCCGTTTGCTTCTTCAAAATTGAAATAAAGATAAAGTCTCAGTACTTACGAGAGACGAGTCTCAACCGAGAGGAACTGCTTATGAATTCGCAGAATTTTAAGATCTCAATGTCAGGACTGTGATAGTGATATTGAACATCCCCCCCTCAAATAAAAGTAATTTTTCCACAAAATTGGTGTAAAGTAGCTTTTGCACTGCAAATAACCAGAAATTATAAATTTCTGAAGAAACCGCCAAGCAAACTATTGAAAACACGTAACCATAAAAACTTTGAATTTTTTCTCTTCCATTATTCATCTAATGGAAAGTTTATTGAGTCGACTTCTTCACTTGTTAAAAATCTTCACCAAACTTAAAACTCACGTCTTTCTATTCACAATTACTGTTTTTTAGTGACCTAAAAACTGGCAAGTTGAATATAAAAACCTCAAGTAAGTTGAATCCTTCCGGCGTGAAGGAAAATTAAGAAGACTCGATTATCATTAATTTTTTCAATTATTATTTTCATTCGGACTCTGTAGTACGGCATCGCAAGGAAGGTTAAAAATCAGTTCATTAGTCCAGAGTTAGAAGCTTCGGTATACGTTTTAATTTAAAATTCATTCACAAACATTTGCATTCAACAGTAGTATTCAAAGATACTGAGTGCAATTTTTTTCAACTTAATCTTTCTAGAATGAAGAATCTGCTCAAAGTGTTTTAGTAATCGTGAATGTCAATTGCGGCAAATTGATGATCTTTTAGACATTGCAATGTCAGTGATATCCTCACGCACGCTATACATAGTCTACACATACGTAGTTCATATGTTTTTCTAGACAAGTCATTGATATTTATTTTCTTTAGTTTTTATTGTTGATAAGAAAGCACTACGATTATCATCAAGAATGAAAGCCATGTACACTTTGTAGAATAGGAAAAAGTTCCTCCATCGCTCGTACATCATAGAGAAAGGAACATAAAAGCAGAACACAAGGATGATGACAAGGACGTTACATGGAGAAGCTGAAAATGAACTCGAAGCAGAGGTCATGGATAATAAACAGCGCTTTTAAAACTGTACAATATCGTGCAATAAAAACCAAAACGGAGAGGTAGAGACTTTCGATCAATTATAAACTAGGAAAATTGGTAATATTCATACATACATATCTAACTCCTACACCGAACTACTTCCAGGTAAAACGGGTGAGCAGGTGCTGCAGCTCAAGTGGGTTTTGATATTGATGAAAGTGTAAGCAACTATTAGCATAAGTCAACATTTGTTATAGATTGAATTGAAAATACAGAACCAAAAATATATTATATTAGGAAGTCAGTTATCCATAGACGAAACCTGTGCATGCTTTTTTACGGACAAAAAAATTTCGTAGCTGCAGGGGCTAATTTGCGGTAAGAGTTCACACATAAGAACAGTGTTCCAGAATGCAAAGGAAAAGTTGAAAGAAAAATTCTCGAATACAATTTTAGGAGTGCTATAGAGTTTCAATATATAGAGTATGGTTGACCACGTTTCAAGTATGCATGCTAATAGTGCTTCGATTTTATGACTTTCCTAATTCTCTGAACTTCAGTTGGATCAGGAAACGTGAGATGAACACAAGTGAAAATACGACGCGTTAAAGCTGCTAGAATATCTCGGGTGAGCAATGAAAAAGATTATTTATGAAACTACTAATCGTGAAAAACTAAAATTGCGTAGGGAGAAGTGTATGGATCAAAGGATCAAAAAGAATAAGCAGGTATTTGGCTCATAAAAATACGAGTACACGTTCGAGGGGTTCGCATATTTACTTGCATAGTGAATGTATTACTTTGCTCACAAGTTACATAACTTCAGCCTAAATTTGCGTTGTTTCTGGAAACCATGAAGAGAGTAAATAAATTGCTTCTCAGGGCAACAATTTGAATTCCTTTAATAACGCTCAGCCATGTTCTGCTAGTGATTTATCGCATGCACGACCTTCTAGAAGACTAAGAGAGTGAAATTCTTGAGGGTATCTAAAATTTCATTTTCAATAAAGCGACTAGAAAAAGTTTTGAATTGAACTTCCTAAATGATTCAGAGCCAAATATAAATTCTAAGTTCCAGCTTTCAAGTTAGGTATTAGGATTTCCATTTATGTCACACTTATTCATGAAGTCAAACAGAAATAGAAATGAAGGGTTACTTCGTTTTAAAATTCGATCATGAATTATTAAGAGTTGGTTGAGTAAATGGACTTGACAGGGAATGTGCTATACTTAACATCAGTCGCAGGTTTTGAGTTTGAGATCATGTACACATCTGGCATCATTAAAGAATTTAGAGAATGTTCACAACATTTATTTGTCCGGTTAGAGAGAGTAAAGATTGCGAAATTTGGAGTGCTTATAATACGTTTTCAAAGAAGTGTTTTGATAGATTTAGGCCATCTAACTTCGTATAGTTTACACAATAAATTTTCATGAATACTCAATTAATTGCTTCTAAGGAACTAGACAGATTCTCATAGAAAGTAATTTGTCGAAAATGCACACTTGTTTATGAAACTAAATTGAGAACTACGCATAAAAATTGGTATAAGAATGTTAATACTTTATTTAGTAGTTTTGCTGTCTCTCACTACAATAATATTAAACTGAATAACATGCTGAAGTTTCCGACACATTTGTTGAAGGCCTGCTTTGGTACATACTGTGAGTCTATTTCACGTATATCACCTTAAATCGGTGATGTTCTTGAGTTCACACATATGATACTCTTTCAATAGTTATTATAAGTTTTCTGTAGGTTTAAAGTTTATTTATTTGTGATATGTACAGGATGGGCCATAAGTTTCCATACACAAGTAAAATAAACATCCTATATTGAACAAGTTTTTATTGATATAATATGCTCTATATGATTGCCATTGTTTTGAATACACATATTGATGCGTGTTTTCCACTGTTGATGAACACGCATTAGCACAGGTGAAGTTATGATTGTAATGAAATTTGCGAATAAGTTTTGTCACAGTGTCGCGTGTGATGCTCGTTCCATGTTCTCTGTTAAAGTTTCGTGTTCCCATGCGACTGTTTCCCGATCCAGCCATCAGTATAATTTCAATTAGTTGCCCTTTTGTCAAACGCATTGTCTCGGGTTCCTGAAAAAATAAAAATAAAATATGCATTATACATTCGCCCCTGTATGGAAATTTATGGCCCACCCTGTATATCATGAAATATTTACATTGCACTGATATAACAGTTAATAGCACTTGTTGTATCATTATTTTGTTGAAAGATCTATTCCTTTTTAAGCCCAAGCTTTACCTCAGAAACGAACACACTATTTTCGAAAATGCTTTTGTGCGTCAAAACCCTAATCTTTTTAATGATCCGCATATTGCCAATGTCTTTTGAAGAAGACAACCTCACAATTAAATGCTGTCTCTTAGGAACATTTCGGTGGCCAAGATCTGTTTTGACCCACTAACTTTTTCTTCCTTTAGATATTTCTACAAACACTAGACTGAAGCAAGGAATTGAAAAGATTTGCATATAGAAAGAGTGAGCTCGTTCGTACGAAGTTTGAGAAGTTGTTTTAGAACTCACAACCAATGTTGGACAGAAAAAATAAGCAGACTCGCGTTTTATAGTCGAAGAAGATGATTGGAGGTGATATTTGTATTTTTTTATTCAGACCCAGCTTAGTACTGCAGTACCTGAGTTTAAGTGTAGCGGGCAAGGAAGGTCTAGTGAGAGGTGTTGTATGTTTAGTTACAATCATTGTTGATGCTAAATGTACGGTATAGGTAAGCAAAAAAGTTCTTACGAGATGGATAATAAGTACTGCTAGCCTGTCAAAAAGTTTAAGCAGATTCGAATTTTGAATGCACAAATACTTACGTTCTACCAACAAATCGGAGCTAAGTGGTTATTCACTCTCTGGCTAATAACTTGATGTAAAAAATTTGTTATTAGAATATTATTTTGCACACGCGTTCAAACCAGAACAGATATAAAAACATTGTTCCTGAAGCTTAATTTATGTTTTCAAGGACGTCTCAGTTTCCAGATCTTCATCGAATTAATTCATGTTTTTATGAGCAACGGGTAGAAGCAGATTTGCTGAACGGCTTTGCCTTTTGAATTTCGTCTTGAAGCTTTGCTCTGGCAATTGCAAGTCTGATGAGCTGAACTAATGCAGCCAGACTTGCTCATTGAGGTTATCAGTGGATGATGTCATCCCATTCCTCATGAAGCCTTCACTGAGATGGAATAGCTCTTTGATCTTCTCGTGGGCTTCTGGAAGACAATTGTATTAAAGCCTGGTCAGTCTCACGTAAAGTGCTGTGATGCAAGGAACTTGCGTTGTTTTGTTTGCTGCAAATTTGAAATGTTATAGTTGACAATCTGGATCACGTCATGAAAGGGCTAATAGAAGTAAATAATGAGCATAATTTGATGCTGCGTTGCTGACATAGTTCAAACGTATAACACTATGATGCAGTGTTAATTTAAGATGAATTTTGGTCAAATGAAACCAGACTTGTAGAGTTTTTCTTTCAGTTGGCCCTTGATAGTTACAGTTACAGCTCGTACAGTTCTCTGCCAGCTCCTAAATACAACAGATCAAAAATCTCTCATACATGCAAGGAGATGCTTCACAGTCGTACGGTGCAATAATTGACAACAGTTATACGCATGAGAGGCTTTCGAAAATTCTGCTAATGTATATTTTTGATGCAGGCAACAATCATAGAATTAACTTCATTGATAATTGAGCTAAAAATGAAACAAAAGTTAGGACTGTTTCCCGTCCTTCTATGAGAAATAATATCACTACATAATACTACACAGTTTGTTGCTTGCTTGCTTGGTTTGTCTCTCTGTCGTGCTCTTAAGGATTTAGATAGAACAAAATTCATCCACTAAATAAAAAGATGAGGTACCTTGAAATTTCATCCCGAAATTACGATGGCAAATATAGTTTTTGGAATATATCTCGAAAGTCGAAATACTTCATTAGAGTTTTTGATCCTATCGTACATAAGCTATTTCGCATATTTTTTCAGCTGAATTTTTTCGTAGCAGTTGAAACTTCGTGCGGAGTGAAAGCCAAACATCGGAGTAGAGGCTCCTGGTTGGGTCACTGCTGGTAGTCATGATACGGAACCCAATGCTGGGTTATTATAATTTTTTGTTCTCTTGCAAGATGGGGGAAACATTCGTTTACAACGTAGCATAGATACAGTCTTCTTTTACTTAATGACTGCGTGTTTCTACTTCAAACTATGCGATTCTACCAGCACTTTTACATCGACTGTCTCATCCAACAGACATACAGTGAGTCTCTAAAAACTGCTTCGCTTTGAAAAGTAGCTCAGTTCTATTTGACTTGATAATATCCCTCTTATTAGCGTGGTACATAAATTGCTGTATCTTTGATTGAGTTTCAATCCTGTCGTGCATAAGCTATTTCGGATATTTTTTGCCAGGAAGTGCCAGGAGCTTCGCTTGCACTTCTGTTCTAGCAATTTGGGGGAAGAAGGCTTTCCTCATCAAGAAGTCATCAATTACCTGTAACAGCCCAAAATAATAAACAGAATATAACTTTTCTCAACGGCAAGATGCTTCTGAATAGCCTAAATATCGTAGAAAGGGGATATGTCGTATCCTCATGTATATTTTTGGATACAAATTGTATCTAAAAAGTTCATTAGAACAATAGAAGAAACACCAGAAGAGGAAACGCAGAATAGCACGCGAGAGGAAAAGAAGGCAAAGGTCTCAGCAAGGTACCAGTGATACGGCCAATGTTCGAGCCATGGATGGTAAGCTCAAGAAGAGAGCTATCTTTCAAAAATCTTATCAAGAACGCAAAACAAGGATAGACCGTGTTCATAAAAAAAGTGTCTAAAGAGGAAAATTTCGTTGAAAGAAAGCAGTGAAGAGAAGAAAGATGCATAGGGCAAGAAAAGCTGAAGTATCTGCTCTGATGTCACAGGAAAAAGTTGAAGAAAGGAGAAAATTAGAAAGGGAAAGATTTACGGAAAGGACAGCCACCATGTCACAAGAAGATTTGAATAAAAAAAGAAAGAATTGAAAGGGAAAGGTTTGTGGAAAGGACTGCTAACATGTTACGAAAAAACTTGCACGGAAGGAAAAGAATTGAAATTGTTGGATTTGTTGTTCTTTGGCGAGTACTACTGAAGTATTATCACGGAATCCCTGCCGTCATTTTCGATGGCTGGGTACACTAATCTACATATATAATAGACAGTGCATCTCCATCTCTCTCTCTTTCTCTCTCTCTCTCTGTGTCCGTCCCTTTACTTCCTATCTACTTCTGAAGAAAAATTATTGAACCGAGATCAGAACGGGTATGCATGTGTTATTAGCATTGTATTGTGGATATCAAAGGGGATAGATCACTATAAAATACTCAATTTTTTTCTGTTATTAATTTTCTTCTCTTACATGGAGCTCAAAAGTCCGAGTAAAATTCACTGTTACAGTCACCAGTTTTCAAATTTACGAACATTGTTCAATTCATTGATGTTGACGAATTTCGTAATGAAAAAATGAATGGGCTTGCCATACTAAATTCGTTAACAGCTTTTCACTAGAGTGATTGCCTCGAGCTGCACCAAAACAAAAATATCCATTTGAAGTTAAAAAATTCCACTCTATAATAATACACAGTTTGTTGTTTGCTTGCTTGCTTGGTCCGTCTCTCTGTGACGCTTTTAAGGATTTAGATAGGAGAAAATTTGGTATACATGTATTGTAAGCATTGTATTGTGGATACCAAAGGCACATCCTTCAATGTGGAAGCTCCTTCGCAAAGCTCGCGTCCACTGGTAAATCATACGAAAAAGTTCAGTAAATGACACGTGAATTTTCCTGTGTGGGTCTAGTAGTAAAGCAATGATTTACTGTTTGGTTACAGGTCAGACAAATAGTAGATATTTTATGTATGTATTGTAGTTATTTCACTTGTACCAGGCAGACAAAGGTTGAAGTATAGATTTTAACGCAATTTTGGTACGCACTCCTGTTTCAAAATGAGTTTTTTCTCAAAAATTTTCTTTCAGAGATTTTAAAGCATTTTTATACATAAATGAATCATTAATTAGCAGTACTGCATAGCGATACATGGAAACATACAAATTTTCATCACTACTCAACCAACAAATAGAAAAAAATTCTATTCGTAAAATTGTATTTACAATTCAGTATTCGGATTATATGTTTTTAATGTATTCTTTATATCATGCCTTTCGACGTTATTAACACAATTTTTCATGGTAACAAAAGCTTGCAAGGCAAATATTGGCTATCACGTATACAACCTATTGCTAGTACACATGAACATTTCAAAAAATTATTTTGAGGCTCAGATTTCTCAAAATACAATCCAAGTCTAGATATGAGTGTTTGAATCCATTTGCCCAGATCAAAATTTAATAAAAAACCTAAAAAGAAAGTGAGCATTGAATCTTAATCGAGTAAATTTTTACTTATAGACAGTTTATTAATTTTTTTACATAGTGGTAGATGACTACAAACCCATAACTAAATCGAAAAAGTTATCGACAGCAACTTACTGGTAAAGATCTGTCAAATTCAGTTTTGATGATGCTTTATTAGTGGTAATACCGTCTCATGACTTCCAGAAGGACACATGCTTGCAAAATTTGAATGCATAAGTATAATCCACGTAAAGAGCTGACCAGCTTATGTTACTACCAAACCAATTCGAATTACTTTTGAATTTTAATACATGTAGCTTTCAAATTTTTGTTCATTGTTGTGGGTACACTTTAAGGGAATTGATGCTTTTTTATTTAATCAGGACACAATACAAATAATCTTCGAACACAAAAACCTCTCCCCACATCCATTAAGTGAGGGATAAAAGAGGAAATTCGATAACCCCTTTTAAGTCATGGAAGATGCTCGGTATCCTTAAAAAGTCTCGACTGTACGGCAGTAAACTCACCAATCTTCAACGGATTCGCCTGTGATAGAAAGCACCATTAATGGATTCCGCTGAAATATTCTGAATAGTTCATTTTGTAGGATTTCGCTCAATAAAGAGAATTTGTTGGAATGGTCTGTGTTTCACGGCCGATAGAAATGAAGAATGATGGACAATAGATAAAGGCAAAATGCCCTAGCGGATCTTACATATGTTGAGGTCTAAAATAGAACTGAAATTCGAGCTTTAAGGTAAATTGGTGTTTTCCTGTAAGCCAATCCTGTTTCCTGATTTTTTGCATGTTTTAATGGTTTACAAACCTTTGAAATATGAAAGAAGAAATTAGTTTCTAAAGTTGTTTAAGAGAACTTAAAAATTAAGCTTTACTCGTTTTTGTGTGTTATGGCTTTGCAATAAAAATAAAAATCTGTCTGGCATTGCTAAGTTTTTGAAACAAATAATTGTTCCACGAAATTAGAAACAGACAAATAAAAAGTTCATAGCTTTTGTTATCTTATGATATAAATGTTCTTACATTCATTCACTGCGAATTTGCGCGCTTTGTAACATCTTTTGAGTAGGAAATTCATACTGTAGTATTCGAACGTCTTTTGCTTTGTCTCTCTGCTTGGAAAACAAATGAGATAATTTGTTTCTTCTTTCTTCGTTTCGAGAATTCAATGACGAAGGGTTTCACGTGCAATTTTGCCGGATAAATGAAAAACGGTTGGGTAGAAAAACATTTCGAGCATAATTTTGTGTTCCATGGTTTTGATTTTCATTTTTTAACATCACTCACTTTAATTCCACGTTCAGTTTTCCATCTTGATTCAATCAATCTGAGTTTCTAATCGAAGTAATAAATAAAATTCTATTTAATTTTATTGATACACAATCCAAATTGATGTTTTTAGCTACACTATAGTATAACTAATAGATCATATTTTCTCAACTTTTGATCCCATCATGCTGATAAATTTGTAAAATTAAGCAAACAAGCACTGAACCTTCTGATGAACGTTACTATTTTCTCAAGGAGATCAACTGCTAAAATCAATTCTAAAGCAAACTCTTCTTTTTCAGAACTGTTTTCTTCAGTTTCAAATATAAACTGTGTCCCAGTGTGTTAATTATCGTGAGTCTTTAAGAATACGAATTGTTATTGTACCTCGAGGAAAACGTATGCTATTCAGATGAATAAATTGCTGAACTTGTAAGTTTTTTTTTAATTTGAGTTGGTTTTGTTTTACGAATTCTTACAGTACGAGAGAATATTTGTACGAGAGAATATTTGTACGAAATCCATTGCTAGAAAAATTTCATTTCATCGTTGCCTTTGTACTTCCGGTGAGTCGTCAAAACATTCAAAATAGTTCAATTTGAAAACCTTTTAGGGGTGCATATATATGCATGCAACACCCTTTTTTATAGTTTGATCTACCTCAACTACCTCAAATTATTAATGAAATAAAAAATTAACATTTGAATCTGCTGACGCGGCGCCTGTGAAAAATTCTACGATATCTACATCATTTTAATTGGGTAAATTATTGGAAACAGGTAGAACATTATATGATCAAACCAGTTGAAGAGAATTCCAAGTAAAGAAAGAACTTAATATATGAAGACAAATTCAATGTCATAAAACACAGACTTGCTCTGTTGACAGGCAGAGCGTTATGACAAGGGGTATCACAAATTTCCAGCATCATACAAGAACTTCTCAAGAGTCGCAAGATGCGCTTGAATCATTTACATCTTTATCAGATCATTCTTTTTGATGCCATTATAGCTTGTCAGTCGATGGTGATGGTTTCGAACTCATCTCAATACTCAAAGGAGTCATTGCCTTTCAAATCAGAGCCCACTTTTCCTTCATTGTTACCTCCGTCTCTCGACTTCACTCCAACAAATTCGTCTCCAATATTTATGAGATTTGCATACGAGGCTGGCGTCTCGTCTGCTGAACCGCAATCTCAGTCGTCTTTGAAAATGGAGACGAGCTCCTTGGCACTTCCAGAGGCTCTGGCACTCGTACAACATCGAGTATCTGCTTCAATCTTCCCTCATCTCTTTGAAGTGGAGGGCATCACCTTCTCAATGTATCCTCCTTTAGGAACTCTCGGTCCCTATGGAACTAATTGGTTTCCGGACAAGTACAGGAACAATCATCGAAACATAGATAGGTGAGACTTGATTTAGTATTAGTTAATGGAAGGATTAATTAAATAAGAAGAATTTAAGTATAATATTTAATGAAAAAGTGCGTGTTATACGGAAATAATTGTTAAATAAAATCTTTGGAATACATGTGAGCATGGATGGGCAAAAGTGTGTCTAATACTAGTTTAGGAAATGATTAATTGACTTGCAAGATTATAATTAAGGTGTTAAACTGGAAATGTGTTGTATAAAAATACGTGTACCAGAAAATACCATTTTCTCGTGCACTTTCCTTCTAATGCTCGACATTTACTAGCTCTGCCAACATATCTTACTTCATTCGTTTATCTTGAGGAGTCAACGTCCCAAATTAATTCATTACAACATGGTTGTCAATCATTATAGGTAGTCGTGTCATTGACTGTCATAAAGTAGTGCAGGACAACTATAATATTCGTCCATAAAATAGAATCATATTTTTCGTCAATTTTTCTAACAAAACGTTCCCTTTATAAACAGGTTTTGATACACTTTTTCCCTAATTTCTGCGCTTTCAACCCAGTAAATGGATCTTATGAATTCAGCTGCCGACTCTGTTTCAATAGTTTGGTGTTTTAACTAAAGTTACGTTCAGGTCATCCACCGGCACCCCTGGCGTGGAGATCTTGTCCATAGAGATGCCACCTCTGGTCAGGGTCGGTGACACCATCAACCTCACCTGCCACTTCCGACTGCTCGGAGAGGGACAGAAGATCTACACCGTCAACTGGTGGAGGGACAAGGATCAATTCTACACGTATAACACTGAAAAACACAACAACAAGAGCTCATACCAATTCGATGGAATACAAGTTGATGTGAGTAGTTATCTACACATCTACATACATATATTATCGACTATGTATCTCCATCTCTTCCTCTCTCTGCATGTGTGTGCCCGTCCCATTACTTCCTATCTATTACTGAAAAAAAATTATTGAACTGAACTCAGAACGGGTATGCATGCATTATAAGCATTGTATTGTGGATACTAAATGTGCCAGATCACTACAAAACACGCCATTTTTTCTTTTATGAGCTTTCTTCTCATATACGACCATGTTATCGGTAGAAGAAATAGAAAATGGAAGTTGTGTATACTCTCATGAAAAATATTCAGATTCTTATAATACCACTTGTAAACTGAAAAATGTATTTTGTTTTATAGATCCTGAATTTTATCACTTTTAAATCAAGGAATTTCAACGGGTACTATCTGGGCCATGTTACTGGTAGATAAGATCCAGAAAGGTAATTCTAAATGAAATTAATACAAAGTATTAATTTGAAGCACAATAATTCGTTGTAAATATTTAATGCATTCATTTTTATAATAATTTCAAATTAGGTAAATCCAAATCGTGGAATTTCCACGGGAACCGGCTAGTTAGGTACATACATGTACTTTGTGAAAAGTCAGTATGACCATCAGAAATTTTGATGCGAGTTTAACATAGGATTCTTTTGAACGGTTAAAACTAATGTATACTGACCGCAACGTAAGAAATTTTCTGGAAGTCGGTCATTGAATTTAATATATTCATTTGGTTGATTTAAATCTTTTTGAATCGAATCAATGAATTTAAAGAGGTAATCGGATCCTAATTAGAATGCAGAATTTATTTTGACGAAAATTCAAGGCTTTCGTCGTATACTGAATTTAAAAAAAAACTTTCACTCAATAAAAAGTATATTTATGAAACATCACAGTGACTAACCATTTTCTACTATTCATTAGCATTCAATTGCAATCACCTGTTGTAAATAATGTTGCCATGAATGTAAAAAATAAAAGCTGCGTGTGTATATGACGCACGTCCCACGCAGACATCAGTCATGTTACAGTGAGAAATGTTTTCATCAGCTCTGACGACGGAGCTCAGTAATTGAAAGTGATTTTTATATAAATGTAAAGTGCCATCACTATTGGGTAATAAAAGATGTCCTTATTATCTTGATATTGTTAAGGAATGAAACACACTTGGCCCCAATACACAGTTTGAAGCTTAAATCGTTCTTTTTATTACTTCCGACAATCAATCAAACGCGTGTAGGGAACTAACTAGGGCCGAATAGGGTTAATTTATGCCATAATTGTATTTCGATGATAAAACTTCTCGATGGCAATTGGAATGAAATTTGAAATTAATTATGCTATTATAATTTAACATCGATCGTTTGAATAAATTTCTGAATTGGGTTTCGTGAGAGACGTTTCAATTTTGCCTTCGTATACATTCTTTACTTTCGTTCAATGTAGAGCATTCATTCAATATATATGAAAATCGCTGACTCTATTAAAAACAACTCTGTCATCTGTTTATGTTTGAGGCCTAAAGGTATTCATGTGATATTAAATGAATAAACTTCTTGGTTATAGCAGCTGTTTAGCTCAGGATCGCCTGGTTAACAGTTTTAGTATGACTTTTTGATACTTCTGTAAACATTTTAGGTTTTTATTTATAGCTAACGAAGAGTCAAAACACAATACTTTTAATAAAACATTTCGAACTATAGAAGCTTAATACATTCGATAAAAGTATACCTCGTTAAACTAACAATGAAGATAAATTCACGTTTCATTTTTTGATCAAACATAAAAAACTAATTTTTCTACGATAGGACAGTTTTTGAGAACATTTGGTAGAAAAGCGCGAAGTCTTAAAGTTTCTTAAAAGTTACGATGTTAGGGGAGTATGATGAGCTGTAGTGGCTTCAAGGCTACACTGTGGACGGTGGAAACCTCAAAAAGTGAAGGGACTGTGAGCGCTTCATCCTCATCCTCTGGGATGATTGTGTTGTACATTGTAACATGAAGTATAATTCAAACTTCAAGTTGAATAGTATTTTTACATATAACGTTTAACTTCACTCCATATACCATCGCAATCAAACATTTGGCTTTCACTGTTGCCGTCATTTCTGACAAAATTTTTATGTGTTACATTCTTCATCTTTAAATAATCAACTACATATCTGCTGTCGTTTTATGTAGATACCGAGTAGACAAACTAAGCTTATAACTGCCAAATTTCTGATCAATATGATGAATTTTCTTTCTGAGAACGCATAAACTTTTTGATTTTAGTGTCTCAATACTTCTCGTAAAGAAAGCACTCTGTCCTCAGTTTGAAATTAGAAACACAAATTTGTAAAACAAGCAGGCTGATTGTACTCTTTCGATGTTTCTCATAATGCCACAGTCGTACGAGTATACAAGTAAACTCATACGCACTTAAATGACGTACTCATTATGCTACTTTGTTCCGCACACTACTAACCAACGGAATACACTTAACATTCCCATTTCCTTTCTTATCAAATCTGATTAAAATTGCGTTCAGTTTGCGTGAAATTGCTTGCTGAGATTCATTTTCGAGAAGGCGGTCCACAGAAACATTTAGCAGAGCATCTTGCTCAATTTGCAAGCACCTCGACAGCGAGGCTCCTGCAGGCAGCTTGGCACGCTTGTGATTCATTCTGCTCGCATTTCATTTACGAGTCTTTAGTTTCAATTATATTCAGCAACGCCATGTTGACTACAGTTGGTGAATTTTGAGGCTATGGGGCAACAACTAATTTTTGTTATTAAAAAGTTAGCCCGTCAGTGGCTAATGGTGTATTCATATAGCATGCAAGTATCACTAAGTACTCCAGCGGGCTCTACGGAGTTTACTGTTTGGCTGCAGTTCTCTTGAAAAAGTCTTAATCTTGTTCCATTTAATGGTACAGGAGGTGTTCTTAAATAGGCGCAGCAGTGCGTTGAAGCACGTCTTCTGTCCAAAATTCGAGTTCTGCTCACGAAGTTTTTGCATCAACGTTAGGTAGAATTGTATCAGCATCGACTGGAGAGAAATGTGTAAAAATTACGCAGATTTACTTTGGGATTTAATTTTATCCAATTTCAACATTACTAATCTATATACATACACTCCCCTACGGTGAAGCACTGGATTTAGAAAGACAAACTCAGTGAGTTTAACTGTAAAGAACTTCTTTTAGTTTAGTCTAGTGCAATTGATCAGTTACGGTAATTACAGTATTTGTCATTTTTAAATTTTCAAGTGCATTTGATCCCAACGTTTTCCATTAATCATTTTAAGCACTCCCTGCTGGTACGCTCCATCATTTTAAGCACTCCCTGCTGGTACGCTCCATCATTTTAAGCACTCCCTGCTGGTACGCTCCATCATTTTAAGCGCTCCCTGCTGGTACGCTCCATCATTTTAAGCACTCCCTGCTGGTACGCTCCATCATTTTAAGCACTCCCTGCTGGTACGCTCCATTGAAAAATGCCAATATTGATTCCATGGTACTTCAAGTTTACCATTGAAGTTTAAATAATGAAAATTACCGTACATTTTCATCAATTACCGTACATCTCTGTCAATTACTATAAATCTTCGTCAATCACCCTACATCACCGTCAATAACTACCATACATCTGCATTAATCATCAAACATCTACATCAATATATAATTACCATACATCTATGTTAATTACCATATATGTCCATCAACTATCATGCATCTCCATCAATAATTACCGTACACCTTCGTCGATTATCGTACGGTAATTGACGAGGGTAATAAAATTGACGTACGGTAATAAGAGGTGCACGGTAATTGATGATCATCAATTGCCGTACACCTCCATTAATAATTACTGTAGAGTTTGGTCAATCACTATGTATTTCTATCAATTCCCGTACATCTCCAATTACCATACATCCCTGTCAGTAATTACCATACAACTCCAGCACTAATTACCGTACATCTCCATCTATTACTTGACATGTCAATTAGTTACTGCAAAATAGGCTAGGTATTAGGAAACTGCTTTAGTTGGGTACTTTGTAATGAATATTCCCAACAAAACAAGTTAGCCTTAAGCTTGAGCTAAAAATTTTGCTTTTGTATATTATGATACAACCAGTGGTATTGACCAGAACCTTGACATTGTTGTGTATCTCATCCCACTATTCCACTATATTATAAGGCACAGTTTGTTGTGTGCTTGCTTGGTCCGTCTCTCTGTGACGATCGTAAGGATTTAGATAGGAGAAAATTTGGTAAGGTATACATGTATTGTAAGCATGGTATTGTGGATACCAAAGGCACATCCTTCAACGTGGAAACTCCTTCGCAAAGCCCGCGTCCACTGGCAAATCAAACGAAAAAGTTCAGTAAAAGACACGGGAACTTTTTCCCGTGTGTGTCTAGACCAATTGTCAGTTCATAAATTGTCACAGTCTCACTAAGCCTGTATATCTACTTTCATTGTTTGTATTTCCCAGGAGTGGCATTCAACGGTGAGCTCAGTTACGCTTCTGAACGTGGAGCTCGCGACGAGTGGCACTTTCAAGTGTGAGGTGATGACTGAAGCTCCAGCCTTCAAGACTGCCGTCATGTACAAAAACCTCACAGTTATTGGTGAGATAATGTGTGACTTATAAATGTGTAATCAATAATTAAATTGTCCTTGATTTCAATACTGCCGTCAGAAACAAACATAAAGGCTATTTGTTGAATCTCTTCACATAGTGAAATTCAATGTGTATGTATATGTATATATATGTATACATATATAAATATACATATATATATGTATATATATATGTATATATATATATATATATACATATATCTGAACGTGGATCTTGCGACGAGTGGCCCTTTCAAGTGGCGAAATATATCTATGTATATATTTCACATCCCACCTGACTGCTGACTTAGATAGGGGGAATTAATTGGAAACGAGGCATTACTCAGGAGCTGAAATATAGTTTTATCTTAGGCTAAGTATTGACTTTTCAATGGAATGGGGATGCATGTGTTGTGCGCATTGCATTGTGGATACTAATGGTGCAGGATTTCTATAAAATGAGCTATTTTTTCCGTTATTAGCGTTCTTCGCCTTTGATGTGGAAACTCCTTTGCAAAGCCCGCATTCACTGGCAAATCAAGCGAAAAGAATAAGTAAAAAGAATTGAATTTTTTCATGTTTTGGCCGTCTAGTTTTTCATAATTTTCGATTACCAACAATGTGCTGAGAAATGAGAGTTGCGACTAAATAAAATATGTTATTTTTCCATTTCAACATCGCATAGCTGAAAATAAATGAAAAAACATTAATGTGTGTACGTATGCACATTATGTTTCTATAAGAAAAAAGACGAAACTAATTTGTTTAGACAACACTTGTTTATTTAAAGGGCAGCAGATAAATCGTTTTCCTTCCTTAATCAACAGAGGCGGAAGGCGGCATCACCAAATTCAAATACGTTTGCTTAATGGAAAGTTATTCAAACGCAATTTTCATTTTTTTTGCCGATCCTCACAGCATCACCGAAATGTGGGGTCGATCAGAAGCCCAAACACTGCAATCCCGCCTTATTTGATGAATTTTGTGAGACAAACATTGATGGCGTCAACGAAACAGCTTAAACAAACCTAGCAGTTTGTGTAACAAGCATGATAGTTTGTGTAACAAATGCAAGAGTGTAGCGTGCTTATCAGAGTACGCAACTGCATCCCACCTAATAAATGGTTTTAATTTTAGATACTTTTCACTATATACGTATGGTCTTAGAGAAAAATAAGTTATCGTCACTGTTAATCAGTACACTGAACGATCATCAGCACATTACCCAGTGGGAATTACGTGTTCCATTATTTTAACTGCCACCAGCTAACCAACTGATAGGACCTGTAATGATTCCCTGTGGTATTGAATTAACTCAGCAATTTTGAATCAAGCACTTTTACCTTGGTTTGAAGACCAGCTTCTATCACTTGGGAAAAATCGTGTTCATGTAAGACAATGCACCTTCGCATACAACCGAAGCAACCACGCAATACCTGGTTTTGTTGGGATTCAAAGACGACAATTTGATCGTATTGCTTCCAAATTCGCCAGATTTTAACCCAATAAAAATTTCTGATCCATCATTAAGAGAGAAATTTATGCTAATGATCTACAATTTACTTCGAAACAAGATATGGGATGCCATAGTACAGGGTGTCTCAGAAGTAACTGACCCTTTTTATTTGCTAATAAAACGAAAACTATTAACGTTAGGATTTGAAACTTGTTTTATTCGAAAGAAAAACATTTTTATGTTTTATTAGAACTAGGTTATGAATATAATGTCTTTTAAATGATGGCCATAGTTGTTTTGACAACTTAGTGTTCGTTTCTTTGTCGTTTCCATAACGCTCCTTAGTGTATCAGGCGATAGTTGTCTTATTTCAGAACAAATGTTGTTTTTAAGTTCTTGCAGATTTGTTGGATTTGTTACATAAACCCTTGACTTCAGGTAGCCCCATAAGAAGAAATCGCATGGAGTCAAATCTGGAGAACGAGAGGGCCAAGGAATGTTACCAAATCGTGAAATAAAATGATTTGGAAAACACTCATTTAACAATGTCATCCTTTCTCTTGCTGTATGGGCCGTGGCTCCATCCTGTTGAAACCAAGTATTGCGTAGGCCTTGTCTCTCAATTTCAGGAATTAGAAATTCGCTAATCATAGTTCGGTATCTTTCACCATTAACTGTTACTGTTGCGCCTTCATTATTTTCAAAAAAGTATGGGCCAATCACATTAGAAGCAGTTATCCCGCACCACACCGTTACACGAAGAGAATGCAGCGGCCTTTCTTGAATTTCTCTTGGATTTTCATCGCGCCAAATTCTAGAATTATGTCTATTTACATGGCCAGACAAGTGAAAGTGAGCTTCGTCGGAGAAGATGATGGTTTCGATGAAAGAGGCATCCTCATACAAATGAATAAAAGATTCGGAATAATTAACACGACTGTGATAATCATTAGGCAATAACTGTTGGGTTAATTTAATTTTGTAAGGATATAATTTCAAGTCTTTTTTAAGAATGCGCTGTAATGTCGATCGGGAAATGGATAATTGAGTTGAACTCACTTGCAGAAACTCGTTCGATTACAGCTTCAGTTCGAGTTGATTTTAATCTTCCAGATCGTTGTTTATCATTAACATTTCCAGTGTCCGTAAATTTTCGATACACCGATTTAATTGTGTTCTTCGAAGGACTGGTTGTTGTTCTGAAATAATTTCTGTAATCACGTTGCACTTCTGTTGTTGACATTGTCCGTGTGTAGATTTGCAAAATTCTTATTCTTTCTTCTTTGCTGTGTGGAGACATGATGAAAATTAAGGGTTTGCAATGAAGCAAAAATCAGATGTCAAGCTGGTTCATCAATAGGATACCAAGTATCCTATTGTGCCATAAAAAGGTTTTTCTTTCGAATAAAACAAGTTTCAATATCCTTGCGTTAATAGTTTTCGGTTTATTAACAAATTAAAAGGATCAGTTACTTCTGCAACACCCTGTAGTAGCATCGAGATCGGTGCCGTCTGCTACAATAAAGAAATTGACTGAATCGACAAATGATCATGTTTTTGAAGTCATAAGTGTAAGGGACGTTATATTAATAAATAGCCTTTATGTTTTGTTTAATGTGTTCACTGTTTATTTCAAATGTTATAGATTTTTATGTATTACAGTGTATATACTAACTAGTATAGTATATACACTGGGGATTAAAAATAACTGATACTTATACTAGTATGAGTATCAGTTATTTTTAGTCCCCATTCATAATGAATTCAATCTTTAAATCATGTTGAACTAATATAGCGGGTCGATACGAACATCAATTTTAAGGGTAATGTGTTGTCTTTCAGTATACATTGTTAGTATTGCAAATAGCCATCTTAAATCCGCGATAAATAATAAAAAAATTAGTCAAAAATTGCCATCTAATCTATTCAAAAATATTTTATGGAATATTTTATGCAATGTTATATTGGACTATAAGCGTGAGTCACACTATATTCTTCGAGAAGATTTTTAACCGTTTGCTTGATAGTTGTTTGGTATTCAGGATCTGTATGGCCTTCAGCACGGCCCATGTTAGTACTTAGAACAGTAGACTATTACCGTGGCTCTGCTAAAATACAATACATAATGTGACACCTCCACCATGAAATCAATTAATGAATATAAACAAATGTTGTCATGCACACTATTCAATCAATCGCTAGATGAAAACCAATCGTCACGAGAAAAAAAGTAATTGAACTTACTTCTGGTTTCAAAGTCATAATTTCCGCTCATCGAAAATATTGTTAAATAAAAAAATCAGTCATGTGTTCTTTCGATACAATTTCACTACTATTACCCTCTGCTGAGTCCCAATTTTTGAGTATATATAATTATTTGCGCTATGGATTTGCATTTGCTGCAGTTCCTCCCTCGGACGTGACTCTCTCCCCCAAGCTACCAGCTCCAGCTCTGTACAAGCCTGGTGAAGTCATCAGGCGCTTTTGCACAGCGACGGACTCCAACCCTGAAACCAGCCTGCAGTGGAGCATCAACGGTTCTCCGGTCTGCAGTCTGGATCCTTACTAACTGTGTATTCAAGTGTTAGCTGGGATTATTATTGTTGATACATATACATATATATATATATATTTGTTTATGTATATCCATTAGTACATTGACCTACGTATATACGTATATGGATGGATGCACATACGTATATTTACGTGTAAGCGTACATGTATATTTTATGCAAACATTCTCCAATATTTAATTTTACTGTAATTTTTCTGAAGTGTAAACACTATAGCAAAGTGTACCTTTTGACGAACATCCGAATGAAACTTCATTTCCCCTACGAATTAAATAGTTATTTCAATATATCTTTTTGTACAACAGAAGTTTAAACTTTGCTGGCAAATCAACACTGACTGCTCCCTTATTGAAATATTATTCACAAAACATATCCAGAACCGATGATCAATGATCCTGGCTGCTGGACCATTGATCGACCTTGATGTCTGAACTCAAACGGCCAACAAAAGCAAAGCTAGAATTCGAAATACATACTTTACTTTTGTGTCCCCTCGTGAACACCTAACTGAAATCCCACAACCTCACGCTTTTACCCCCGAAGAAGCCTTGACGAATGGCATACTTAGAATAGAGGAGGTGGAAAAACAGTTCATCCTTCTGAACTGATATAAATCAACCAGACTTGATGGCTTTGCTGCCCAAATACTCAAAAAAACAACCGAAGTAATTAGCAAACCCTTAGTAAACAACTTCAGTCGATCACTCGAAACTGGGATCGTTACAGTGGATTGGAAAAGGCAAATGTCACTCCTATTTTCTAATTTGGGAACTAACAAACACCCGATAACTATCTCCGAATCAGTCTTAAATCTGTCATCAGTAAAACAATAGAGAGATTACTCAAAGTCTGTTTAATAAACCATCTCCAAACCTAAAATCTGATTACTGACATTCATCACGGTTTCAGGGAAAAACGTAAATGTCTTACAAACCCTGCCGGCCTCTGTCAATCACATATACGACTACACCAGGGGTCGGCAAAGTGGTCGATATCGACTCCTGGGGGTCGAGGACAGAACTCAAGGGGTCGATAAATTTATGGGGGTCGGAAGGGGATCGATTAAGGATATATATGGTTGAAGCTGGTTTTAGCCATGCGAATGCGATTCTAACAGAGCAAAGAAATAGACTAAACTTGGAAAACCGTGGTGATTTACGGTTAAAGCTTACCAATTTTAAACCAAATATCAATAGCCTTGCTACCGCTCATCAAGCTTATCCATCTCATTAATATCAAGTTTATTGATAAATAGGTAAGTTAATGTATTTTTCATTATTCTGTTTTGATAAAAAGCATAGTGCGTATTTCCAATTTTTCAACGATAAGTATTGTTAGATTTCGAAACAGTCAAAATTCTGTATACGTAGGTAAACTTCTATTCTTTTCTTTTTTACTTTAAATCAGTGAAGACTGCCTTTTTCTCTTAATATACATCTTAAAACATTGTATAGGGTACAACATAAGATTGGTTTGGTTTATAACATTTCTCTTTATTTTTGGTCATCAAAAATGTCAATAATAGTTTAATGTTTTTTCAGCTATTTGTATGTGTGTGTGCATGGAGGGGGTCGATGTAAATACAAATATCCTACGAAGGCGTCGACGGGTAAAAAAGTTTGCCGACCCCTGGACTACACAAAAGCCATGCACCTTGTATACCTTGACTTTCACAAAACCTTTGATAAAATTAACCGTGAAAGACTAATCGCCAAAGTTGAGGTACATGGAATACGAGGCCACTACGCTCAATGGATACGAAACTGGTTCACTGGTCACACTCAACAAGTGATGATTCATGATCAAGCCAGTGATCTGATGAATGTAACATCAGGAGTACCCAAGGTAGTGTTTTAGTCCTGCTCTTCCTCATCCTCTATATCAACGATCTTCACGTCGAGATTGTTAGTATAATCAAGCAGTTCGCGGACGACACGAATCATTGCCACAGAGCATTTGCCGAAAGAGACCAAATGACTTTTTACATCAACGAACAGAAACCTGTTCAATGAGCTTCAATATTGACAAATATTCAGTCAAGCACTTTGGTACACATAATCGGCATTTTCAACATACGATGAACGATACACCTACTGAAGTAGTCTAGCAACAAAGAGATCTTGGTATCATTATCACTGAAAATCTGAACTATGACAAACAAGTGGAAAAAAGCGTCATAAATGTGAGTGGGATCATTGGTTTCATGGCAATAAACTTCGAATACAAGTCAAAAAAATCATCTTACTGCTGTACAAAGCGATAGTGCTACCACATCTGGAATATGAAGTGCAACTGGAGTCTCCTATCCTGTGAAGATATATTAACAAAATGACAAAAATTCGGTAAAAAGCAACAAAGATGGTTGCTGCCCTCCGTAATCTCAGTTACAAACGGCACCTTCAGCGGCTTGAACTCATCTACCCAAAACAAAGAAGACTATGAGGACAACTCATCGAAACCTTTAATATTTCAATGTCTTCAACGATGCTATCTTCGAAGGGCTTTTAGACTGAGACGATATTGTACAAATCAGAGATAACAGTCATATGCTAATAACAAGAACCTCCACGACATCCAGGGCTCTAAACTTCTTTCCAGTCAAAATTGTCAGATATTATTTCTACTGGCACTGTGAACACATTCGAAAATCTTCTCGATCTGATGATTCGATAAGAAATCCCTTATTTCTGCAAAGGACTAGCTCCGTATCTTTCTTAACTCTCGCGGCCTGTCTACGACTATGTATGTTTGTCGTGTGTTTGCAGGACTGTAATGCTCGTTAGTGGTTAAGGCGTGAGCAAGTGGCTGAAATCTTTATGTATAATTGTGGTGCATGTGCGTGATTGATGCCTTTTCGTTAGACAGCATGGGAGTTGATTAGCACTCCAGGAATAGACCAAACGACTTGTCACTGTTGTCATATTTTATTTTATTCTACCCGACAATCGACAAGACGTCGCCAAGAACTTCATGAGCAGTCATTCAAATTTAAAAGTATTAGGCAAAACTAGAAACTGGAAAATATAACGCTATGTATAAATTTTTTTACATTCAGTTTACAGTTTTTTCTCATTTTGGGAAACTAAAAACTTTTTGAATAACTGGAGCGTTTGTTTGTGAGGAGCGTTTGTAGCGTACCCTCTTTACTCGTGTGCTCGTAGAATCGTTCCGCATAATTGAAGAAAAGGTTTATCGAATTCATCTACAAAAGTGAACGGTAAGATTTTTTTTAATATAGTTACTGCTGTTATCATTCGCATACGTAAGTATTGAATTCCTAAATTACCAGTTTACTTCTAAAAGAAGTTAGCATTCGTTCCATCGTACTTCCTATGCAATCAAAATCGCCACGGACATTGAGCATGCCGAAGTCGATAGCCATAACATTTACTAAGGTGGTAACACCTGAGCATCGCCGTGATGGCACCGCAAAGTGCACTTCACTGCTGTTTACATCGACCGGTGCTGCACATACTGCCCTTGACTTCGCTCCAGAGAACTTGAACGATGGCTAAACCACCCGGAAAAGTCGATGGTAGTAAAAATGCCGTAGAGACCGATGTTGTGACGACCGCTACAGCGTTACTCGGAGTCGATGTCGGAAGCAATTTCTGATCGAAATAAAGTTTCATTATACGAAGATGCTTTTGATCATTCAACAAAATGTTCTGGTACAGTGTAATCGAAAGAATTCTTAGTACTTAGTGCAACAACGTACTTTCGACAATTATACAGTGTTCACAATATTTAAGTCGCCGGTTACCTCAAACCGAATTCCGACAGACACAGCTCTCTTAGAAAGGGAGAAAGAATTCTAATTACCCACAGTTTTTTCACATTCTTTATCAAAGATAATCATTGTATTTATATTTTGGAAGTCACTTTACAATCAATAAAAAATTTATTAACCTAATTTACCTGAATCCTCACACGTGTTCTATTCTAGCAAGTTCTGATTCTTAGGGTAATATTGAATGATTTAGGGTAATATTTTTCAGAGTGACATAATATATTTGTCTGTGATAGTGTGTTAACGTTAGCATTACATACTTTTTTTGAGAAAATTTCTACTCGAACGTTAAATACTTGTCACTATTTATAAGCAATATTAAAGTTATCACTTGATACTGATGTTCTACGAAGTGTTTGTAGATCTACATTTTTGCCAAGACGATTTAACCATTTTTTGATAATGAACGAGGAGATCAAGCATGAAACGAACAAGTTTGGAGCGCTTACTAGAGCTTACATAACAGCTTTACTATCTGAACTGTTACGAGTCTCACTATTAGGTATTGAGAGTTGGTTTCCAATTTTAATCTGTAGAATTTGGAGGTTGAAGAGCAATGTGCCCCGTGATATAAACAATTCTTACTTATATATAAGACTTCTTCCGATTTGAGAATAGAAAGAGCATACGAGTGCAAACTATGTGAAGGACTTTTGTTCTAGCTTCTGATGAAAATTGACATGCTGATACTAAACATGTTTAGCTTGTGATGGAAATTGACATGCTGATACTAAACATGTCTAGCTTGTGATGGAAATGGACATGCTGATGCTAAACATGCTAAAACAATAAGTACCTTTGAAGTACCATGAATTTAAGCGTTCTTAATTAAAAGGTAATGTAGGTAATCCATATAAGGTGATAAAATTCTAATAAAGGAAAACTTCATTCCATCATGTATAAAGATGCTAGTGTAACTGTTACGTACCAGTTGAGGTTGTTGTGAGTATGGGTGTATAATCAACGCTCATGCTGAGATACATAAATAATCTAATCAAATTGTAATTTTAGGTTTGTGTAGACTGTAAAGCATTACGGCATAGCTAGATTAATGTGGTAACTATCTAGTCAGTTTATTGATTAAGTTGATTTCAATTGGAAGTAGGGCAACTGTTAAATTATTCACAGCTGATAATTCAACTAAACTCAAGAACAGAGGGAAGTCTCACGGAAAATTTTTAACATTTTCCTGTGGATTTTCATAACAAGTGAAACTTCCCTTACATAATGGAACAGACGCGTTTCATCTATTACCTGGAAATCGATTACGTTGTCTTTTTATGTTTGAGAATTTTCTAACATTGTTATTTCGAAACATTTAGCCTTGTTGACTTGAGACGAATTCTTATCATAAATATGGCATCTCTTTGTTGCAGGCTACTTCGAATGAAATAACAGAACGTTCCGCCCGCGGCGACAGGAACGGTCTCATCTCCAGCTGGGTTGCAATCGAGCTGGTCGTTCCCGACCACTTCCATAACGGAAGAGCCAGAGTTTCCTGTTCCGCCACAATAAATGGACACAAATACATGACGCTGTCAGAAACTTTGTATACCGATACTACAGACGCTATTGTTTATAACTCCAATGAGGTCAATGAAGGTAGGTTGCAGCTGAATGGATGTAAAGTAAATGAAATTGATAGATAAATGTAAATATTAGCTGTTTTTTGGCCTTGTGATAATGATGGCCAAAACACATTATGATAGTCTGTAAGTTTCAATGTACGTAAGTGGCAACTCGTAGTCTACATAGTCAAACTAATGTATGAACATGCATCGGTTCCTCTATTCATTCTATTATGCATATCATATTATAAAATCCTTAATTGTATAATGAAGGTCAATATGGACTGAACTGAATATATTAAAACAATGAGTGTAAAAATTAATCTACATCTGTGGGGTTCTTCGCAATCACAAAGACTTGTGATCACAGTAGGTAAGCATTGGGTCGAGTTGATGTATGTCATGCCGATGTGATGGATTTCAAAACAAAAATAACATATATGGTATAAGCTTGAAAAACATCTGATGTTTATGAGAGTAAACGAAGGTAAGTTATTGTGTAAGCAAATTGTTGATATAATAGAGACCACCGGTAGACATTGCTTTAGGCATTATTTTCCCAGGGATCACTTCTTGCCTGAGTTGATTTAGATTAGTGTGGGTAAGTGAAGAATATTTAACAAATAAATGATAAGTAGTAAAATCCAGAACCGAAATGAAATCCAAAGAACATAAACACTTTTTGATTGCGTGAGAATATACGTCTCTTTAAAAATTTCCATACTGTCAATATTTTATCCGTTAGATATTCCGAGCTAAATTTTTCCCAATGATATACGACATTATCGAAAGAAATTTTCTTCTATTAAGTACCTCATGTTTTCAATTCTAAATTCAGCGTGCATCGGAACGATCAATGAACTGAATAGAAACGATCAATTTGTTTGTTCGTGTTGGCTCTGTGCGATTTATCATCTAAATTGAATGCAGTGCGCTGACATGGAACGCGTGGTTGTACGCTTGAATTCACCTGCGACCGACACACTGACGAAGACTTGCTTGTATTTCTGAGACACGGATTCTGTGCCCTAATTTGCCATGAACACAATGCCCTCATCAGGAGCTAGCAACTGCATATCGTTAGAGCCAGCAGATGGAAATCCTCATCGCTAATAATATCGGTATTCACAATTGAATGAGGCCTTCATTCAGGAGCGCAATACAAAATTAGATGAACCTAAGCCAGACCCTTACACTTCTAGATCCATGTTTCTATTGCAAAAACAACACATGACATGTTGCCATTATAAAACGCAACTTCTTCATTTTCGTTAAAAACCGTATAACTTTTGAATTTATAATGTAATTATTATTCTATAAATATTGTATACAATTATAACTTTTGAGACAACCTATCAAATTCAATCTTAATTCTAGTCAATTTAATTGTAAGTACAATTTTATATCAAAAAAGAGAACCAAGAACACTACATCAACGAGCATAAAAAAGATAAACACAAAATTTCAACGCTTCAAGCATTCGCTTGTCATTTGTGCTATCAATGTGTTGAACCTTCGAAATTCGATTACATAAATTGGTGAAATATACTAACTAAAGAACTAAAGCAACTCCATGTTTTAAAAACAGTTTATTTCAATCAATAATGATTCTTCAAACAACCTCATATATGATACAATCTGTAGTATCAAATTCTTAGGTTTGAAGATAATACGCATGAACCAAGACTGCTGTTGCAGCAAATAGGTACTGAGAGGAGCCTGTTGTGGCTTCATAATGAAGACTCGTGCTCGTCACTACCAGCTTGGTCGACTGGTGAGCGAATCCGCTTGCGAGCGGGAAAACCCAGGTTCGAATCTCGCTGCCGCCATGGTTGACGCGGCTAGAATTATGGCATGGGACTTGGGGAACCGAATAATTATATTATCGAAGGGATTATCCGACCCAAGAATGGGCCAGAAGGCTCGTTCCTATGGCCTCATTCTATTCTATTCTCGTCTAGTCGCTTATTCTTTGATGCTCGGCGACTCACTAGTCTAACGTACAAAAAAGGAAGAAAAAATAAATGCTGTTCATTTCTAATAACATTGATACATGAAATCTATAACATTGGCTTTCTAAACTAACAACTCGTCATTCTAACGTCCTTAGATGCAAGGGAATATGACAAGGTCATGCAAGTTCTGGGGCCTACTCTCTAACTGCTGGAGAATAGAGAGTAGAAGGTCAGAGAGTACACAAAGTGTACATTAGAAGATATGTTTAATATTCATGATTAGTGACACATGTGCACATAACCCTACACTTTTTTCAACAAATTATTATATAAAAATAAATATTCAAATAGGCTCATCTTTTCATTCCTATCTTCTTTCATTGGAAATCACTCACATATTTAAAAAAATATTCGCTAGCATATGCTAAAAGACTAAAAGGCTAAGACTTATTCTTGTATTCGATAAACAGAAACAACAGAACTCATTGAGAGCTAGAGAACTTGGGAACGAAAGAACTCCTTAAGAGCTAAAAAACTGAGAACTGTGGAGCGTAGATTTCCCAACCTCCTTTACAGCTTGAGAGTTTGGAGACAGATTTTCGAATTTGTTTCTGCTCAGCAATTATTTTTAGAGAAAAGTAAGGCATTAAAAACATCTTTAGATCACATCGAGACGCATTTAAAATCAACGGTAGATGTTCAACATATGAAAAACACGTTGCCTAAAAAAAGCTTAGATGCCATTTCTAAGGAAACTGATCATTAATTCGTAATTTCACTTGCATGTTACTCGTAGACTTCATTCTTTCATAGGCAAATTCAGTCATTTGTTCCTTTCTAGTTTTTGTCTCTCACTATTACACTTCAGACTGAAATTGTTACAGGCGTCCAAGACTTTGAAAGGCGTTCGGCTCGCTTGTTCTGATACTTCCCTGCTTCATAGACTTAACTCTTTGACGACTGACAGGAGCTCGGGGTGCCACTACGAGTCGCTGTAGCGAGCAAAGTTAATTTTGCTTGCAGGGAACGCACGAGAGAACCCAGGCTCGTGTTTGAAACATGCCAAATTAACTCAGCGTGCTGTGAACGCCTCGCTAGCGAATGCTGCAGTCAGTTGCCTAAGGGTTAAATATTTGTTCTACCGGAGGCTGCTGTCCAGACCACTCAGGAGGCAAATGAAGGCATCTCTTCACAGCTAGAACGTGACTTAGAATATCTGAAACTCGCTCTTTGAAACTTCCAAAATGACTTGAAATGCGTTATTCTTGTATGGAAACATGAGAACAAACTGGTATGTAGTGTGGAGAATTGTTGAACATATTTACACTGTTGCAAAGGTTTAGATACGCTTATAAAGTATTTAAAGAACGAAATTGCAGTATTTCAGAATACTATTTAATATCACTAGTTAATTTTAATGACTGTACGCAAACTGTGATAAAATCACTAGCGTAAAAAGATTCCTGAAGATTAAAACAACAAAACCAATATTAATCGTCTAAATTACAGTTGCTAATAAGGCAGCAATCCATGAAGTTGAATGTCATTATTGGTCTGCACATAATGTCCAGCACGAATAATACACAGAGTCATCTCAGTAATGAATCGAAGGTAGCTTGAAGTTTCGATTTTCTGGTCTTGATTACTTATTAACGTACGTGAAATACAAAATTGTCAGTAGAATTCTTCTTCAGAAGAATTTTATTAGTTGCACTTGACATGTATACACAACAGCAATGTGAACATTTAAAGCTTAATTTTTACTCCCCAATAACCTGATCCTCGTATGAGGCGTCATTACAAAACAATTACGCATGCATTGCAACCCAACATGCAAATAAGTTGGACATCGAAGTTACGTACACCAGTCACAGAATATTTGTCCCGCTGCGTGATTCTGCGAATTTTTCGTAATGTATTTCCGGACTTAATTAACATCAAGTGTCATCTCGCTGGACGATAAATAGAAAGCGTGTGATCTGCTACTGCGAAACGACTGTACTGCACAGCAGGCGTAGATTTGCGCACAAATAATTGTTTGGAGTCACGAAATCGCAGTGTTTTAATTCCTTGTCGTGTCATGTAGAACGCCAGATGCTTTTTAAACATGAATCTTTGTCCTTTCTTATAAATTGAAGAAGCATAGATAATAATTTTTCGCAAATGCCAAGTGTCACTAAAACATCACTGTTCTGGTGGCACGGGCTACTGCTGTTGAAGGTGTCAGCGTCTGTGCCTCAGACAACGTTAGAACGAGTCGAGAGAAGCCAGAAGTTGTTTGAACGCTGCTCATGAATCGTTCCCAAACTGTGGCCGTTCACAAAATTTTCCTCCGACAAAGCAGTTTCATTATAAACTATTTTCTTTAGAGAGAATGAGGGTGTGTGCGCATTATTTTATTTCAATCTCTAAGTGGCTGGGACAATTTTTTCTTAACATCGAAGTTGCGAATGTTATTTCTCTATATATTTAAGTTTTGAGATCTACATACCTCCTTCCAGCATCCAAGTTTCAAGTACTATTTCCTTCCAACATCCAAGTCCCATGAGTTGTTTTCTTTTAACATCCAGGTTTCGAGTACTATTTCTTTTCAGAATACAAGTTATGAGTGTCGTTTCCTTCCAGCATCCAAGTTCTTAGCGCACTCGTAATTTCAACTCATTATGTATACTGTTAAAACTAGGTCAGCCCTAACAGCATTCATGATCGTACAAACACAAGGTGTCCCAAAAAAATGTACGTAGTTTGAATACTACTGGTACTAAGAAGCTGGGGCAAATTTCATTCGGAAGAATAAAACCTGAAGTTTTATTTGTGTCCAGAATACGTTGTTACTTACCTTATATACATCTCATGAATACCAGTAGTATTCAAACTACAACCTTTTAAAAATGTATACGTTTTTTGGGACACCCTGTAAAACCATCACAACTTAAAATTTTTCAGGCATCGCCCAATGCACGAAAAATGTGTAAGACAATGCCGCTTCAGGTACTTGAAAATTTCTTCACTAGTCAAATTCAGGTATTATTTAGCAGCCTTGAACTTAGAATCCTGACGCATTCGCATTGCCAGCCAAAATGCTGCATTACTTTAAGGGACACAGAAGAGATGAAGAATTTTTGAAACTTTCGTATAAACTGTCAGAGCTTTTAAGAGCTACTTAATTTCATCGACTCTAGACTTCCCATGTTAAGTTATTTACAGGAATTCAAACATTGGGAAGTATTGCGCGCTTCAAGTCTCCATTTTCATTGCATGTACATAGAACATTATAGTACACTTTCAGTTGGTGGCCATGTCATTAATTACATAACTGAACAAGACAAGAATAGATCTACATTTTTTATCTGCCACACAGAGAAGCTGAATAGCTTTTTAGAATGATTGAAGTTTATAGAGTTCGAAATTTTTTATCATACAGCCTTTCTCTTTCAAACCCTGTAGCTCATACTTTGTCACTGATCGATTGCTTTTCTATCAATTTTATGAAACACGCACAGCAAGTTCAACTCTAGTCTTTTCGGATATGGGTTCTAGAATCCTAGTATTAATAATTACTTCTCTTAGCATTTACATGCATCATTTGCATTCCTTATCCTGATTTGATTCGAACATAGTTAGTGATCAACCAGTTTATATCGTATTTCAGAGTCAATTTATTTAAAGTTGAATGAAAAATATCACTCAAATTTTGACAGGGTGTCGTTTCCGTCGGCGTAAAATAATTTGTTGACAAAAACTTTTTGTTATAATTCAATGTGCAAAAATCGCACTAAAAATCGACTTCTATTACGGATACATATTAAAGTAAAATTGTTACCGGTGTGCATGTCAGACACAATTAATTCAAGAAATTTGAACATATTTGAATGAAGTTAGTAGCAACGCAATTTATGAGACATGCTTTCTGTGAATCCTTGTATTTTAAATGTTAGCTTTGTAATCTTGAATTAAAAGTTTCAAATCTATTAATGGTTCATCCTGACACTATTCCGAGGTTTATGTCGTACGAAAATCGGTTACTCGATGCATAAAATCTGTAATCCAATGACTATTATGCAGGTTGATCATAAAGTTTATTTAGGCAAGATTGTGTAGTCTCATGGATCATTGTGATTTAATCATTTCACAGAAGCTTCTTCACCGTCGAACGTCTATAATAAATGAACCTCATTTTTACAGTTTCTTTCAAGTTTGATTAACAATCTTTGTTTTAACTTTTTTATTTTTTCCATCATTGCATGCAACATTTATAGTTGAAAGTATTTTGTTATCTTGTCGTTTCTTCGACAAGATATTCGTTTCTTATCTTGTCTTTACCTTCTATGATTTTTGCTATATCTCTTCAATTTCTTTTGATAATGTCCAAAAAATAGTTCTGTTATGCTGAACACATTTTTATTGCTATTAATTTTTAACGATAAATCACGAAATGCGGACTCTGAATGCACTACACATGTCAAACTGAACAGAGAACAACCGCACACAAGATTTCCTGCTCGTGCAACTTGCATGCGCTGACAAGTCTCCTGATGGATGGTCAGCATCCATTAGGAAACTCATGGTGACGATCCACGCAATCTGAAAATATATTACCATTATCTGCCGTTAATCAAACACAAGGCCATAGAAGAATAAATCTTTAGACACTTGACAAAAATGACTTAACTTAGAATTGAAGTTAGAAATAGTAATCGTAAATTCAATGGGTTTGACTAGCAGACAAGAGAGAAAAGATGGCAGTTGCAGAGAATTGCTGAAAACTTGTGATGTAGTCGTATATCACCCTGTAATTTTCTCATACAATGAGTTATAATTCACTCTAGGTATAATAATTTACTCGGTTAAATGTTTCCTCTTCCGCGCTTCTGGCAGCCCAAGGTAAAACATACACAGACTATGCTTCGTAGCTTTTAGTCTAGTTGTTCTTCATACTTGTTAACGTTCACAGTGCATAGAAATATGTCTGTCGTTAATTTGGATTCACAAAAAAACTTATATTTCCTGCGCCGAGATGTCTAGGGAAATTCTGTTACATAATTTGGGTAAAAATTTTGAACGAACTTTTTTCCAGCGCCAGGACTAGAACATCGTTGGCTGGCTGCGCTGCAGAGCGTGCTGCTTATTTCTTCACTCAGCCTATAAACTTCTGTGGATGCCAGGAAGACAAATGTAAAAAAGCTCGACTTCTGCTGCATGGTTGTTAAGTCTTCGTGAGGACAAAAACCGAAGACTGTGAAAGTCTACAAATAGATTTAATTGCCCCACGCCATATCAGTTTGCTCTAGAGATGTTTGCAATTCTTTCGAGTTGCCTGTGCATCGCTGCTCAAAATAGAAGAAACACTCTGGATGTTTTCAACCGTCCATCATTTGGCTGCAAATTTGGAAGAACGTTTCATCAGCTAATGTTGTTATGCACATAAGTGTTATCAGGGTAAATAAATTATTTAGAAGTTTTTTTACAAGGAGTATCAGTTTTCCTATACACAGTTCATCGAATTTCTATATGCTGAGCTGAAACAGTTCTCGAAAGCTTGTGAAGTATCTTTCTTGTAAGAATGTGCACTTAATGTATTGTTAATCACTTGAATATACTAATGTTCTGTGATAACAGAACTCTACAGGAACTGAAGTCAAACGTACCTAATTCTTAGTTTTGCGTACCATTACAATATTTGAATCTTAGAATGACCACAACTGCAATAAACTAGATCAGAATACAATGTAATGTATTTTAACGCACCATTTTTAAAAAGTAATAACTCCGTTTTCTTCAGAACACGCTTGAATACAAAATATTTAATATTTTTAACGTCCTAATTTAAGCATAGAGACACAATCCTGAGAGCTACAAAAATTAGTCGGTAATCAGCACGACTCAAGCCCAATTTCCTACAGTCTGACAGCTTCCAGGCTCATTACATGACAAACTTTTCGTTTACCTTAAAAAAAGGAATTTTTTTCGGCTGACTTAAAGCGGGAGGCCTAAAAAACTGTCTCAAAACATTTGGCTGAGCTCAGAAGGGAGCAGATACTTGTCACAAATACTGAGGCTAAATCTATTGAAGGTGTTGAGAACGAAGGTACCACTCGAAAAAGTATTTAAATATTTTAGAAGAAAATGACACAAGGCACGCCACTATTTTTGGCTTTTGACACCGTGACTATGAGAGTCGTGGAATACTATGCAAAATGTTTCAGGGGGTTTGAAAATAGCATAATGCTTCAAGAAATTTCATGCATTTTCAGAGTATATGTACATCAAAGTGCATAGATTGAAGTATACGTACATTTTCCTTGTGGTTATGAATAGTTGGTGCATACAACTTTTGTCTGTGGAAGACAGTTGGTTGAGAAAAAAAATATTTTGTAAATTACATGTATCGAGGTATCTATGAACAGACTGAGGATACGATGAAGAACGATGCTGGACTGATCCTGAAATACACTTGATAAAAGTCGTCAAAATTATAAATCGTGTTCTCTACTCTCGCATTGAATCGGAAACCAATTTTTCGTGGGGTTTCGAAAACAAGGCTCATTCTTGAGCCAAACTCGTAGCGCATATTAAGCGGTCTGTATTTCCATCGATCATAATTCATCGGATCGCTGGCAATAAGGTCTTATTGCTTCTTAGAAAAATGATCTATTTATCAAGCGCAACAAAATTGCCTCTCCAGGTAAAGGAGAAATTTTCGCTCGTCCTGAAAATTTCAGTTGTTGCTCGTCGACTTTTTGTGCTGAAATTCTCTAAATAAATTACACAGAAGACTGCACGGAGCCTAAAATTACACCAGAGGTTGGCCTTTGAAGAATTGAAAGAATTTTTCATAAAATATCAAATAGTTCATGCAAGAGTCGTCATGCCAGAACATGTTATGATTCCAATTTAATAGTCTTCATAGAAAATGGATCAATTAGTTGCAAAAATGAATTATTGAGTTCAATTTGAAGTATTAATGTGTGTCTAATGGTTAGATGAAGCTGAAGAATGGGTATGAAAGAAATGAATTTGATACATTGTGTCTAGATAACATTTCAAACCTAGTATACGATTATATATATATATATATATATATATATATATATATATATATATATATATATATATATATGTATATATATAATATACGCTTGCGGTTAGATACAATTCGACATCTAACATATGATTTTTGAAATATAGTGTTGAATATGTTTCTAGTGTTACCGATGAATGATACACTCCTGAGTCTTAGCGTCTAGAGAAGGACTTAGACTTAGATTTTGGGCCAGCATTTGACTGGGGCCTTTGCAACGGCCTCCAATTCCTTTTAACACACGTACGCAATGCGAAACTGACCAATCAACGTCAATCTCGCTTACCCCACGCATGCACCAAGAAATACTTCATTTCATCCACAACAGTCATATTACATTCCTCATCCAGCCCTACTAGATATCTCATACCAGAGTCCCCTTCAACACACCTTGCATTCCACTTGTTCTCTCCATACTGCCTATGGACCACATCCATGAGGCTCTCTCGCTCATGTTCATATTTACTACATTCTAAGACTAGGTGTTCAACTGTTTCCTCTACTCCTCTGTTACACTGCAGACATAACCTTGTATTCCCTCCATTCCACCTCCATGTACGCCTATTCACACTTAATGCCTTACATCTGACGGGAAATAAGAGTTGGCTGCCAAAACTTCCATCATAAAACATTTCAAACCTTAGTACATTCATACTACGCTTTCATTTATTCAGACCTTACTCTTTTGTTAGTTTTTCAATTTCCTTCTTCCATTTATTGCAATCCCACTCCATTCCTTTACCTCGACGACCTCTCAATAACTAATCGTCCATAGGTTTTCCAATTCTAACACGAACAGTCTTTTTGAATCTTCAGGTTTCTTGCATGCCCCCAGCAAATTTTCTCCCAAAGACTTTCACTCAGATTCCATTCAAAGATTTGTTTAACCCACCTTTTATTCTCCATTTGCTCAATTCTCACTTTATAATTCAACACAGACTTTACCATTCTTTCAGAAAACAGACTCCACCCTAGATCCCATCTAATAGCTTCTCCAGCTGTCCATTTTGGTGCGCCTAATGCCAAACGCCCTACCCTATTCTGCAGCACCTCCAATTTTATAGGTCTCCTCCGTTCCATGCCACAACATTCATGCCAAACATTATGCTAGGTACTGCAATATACTTCCAAATTCATTGAGGAATTGTCAATATTTCGACCAGTGATTCTAGTTATAGTTAATTCTTAGCGAAAAATAGAGAATTTTCATTTTTTATCTGTATCCCTTCGAAAATAAAACATTATAAAACATTGTTTTTACTCAAATAAAAAGATCATAATAACATTCAGTCATCAAATCGTGCAAGTCGGTTCTTAGTTTGGGATAATATTTGATTTTTATAAAATAATTTGAAACGAGAATCGGGATGGAAGCTACGTCCGGTTCCTTTAAGCGATAACATCTGAAAAAGTTACGCTACATAGAAAATTGATTTGAACGTTTCAAAGCCTGTACATGAGACGAATTTAATCCAATCCCCTAATTTACTGAACCTAGCGAAATTTAACCCTTTAGCGACCAATTTTTTTCTAGTTTCTACGTTTACGCTCACGAAGACCGTCTGTACACTGATGCAATGAAGCACGCTGAGAGCCAGGCAGCCAAAAGAACGATGCCGCGTTCAAACCTAGTAGCAACCTCATATTGCTCACTGTTTAATTATTAGAACAATTCTCCCAAAGACCGTGAAAGAGGACCGTATGGTCCTTTTCGTCGCTAAAGGGTAAATTTGGTGCGTATCATATAAACATTTGGTTTGTTAAATACTTTATATTCGTCGTCGAACAGCTCGTAAATTACTCCATTCTTTCCTTAAGGTATTTGTTGATCTTCAGTGTTGTGTTTCTTCGTTCTGGAATGAAGAACTGATTTGAGCTACAGAAGATGACTAATTTACTCTCTTGAGAAAGTCAATTTACCATCTGAGAGATGAAAAAGTAGTGAGTAGATCGATTCTTTCGTAACAATGCAGGAAGGTCGTAGTTATTTAGTGCATAAATACTATAACTTTATAGCCACGCTATTTTTTCCCATGCACATCATAGTCTAGTTCTCTTATTATGATGTTCATCAGTAAATATCTCTCCCCTTATAATATTTTGTGTCGAAAAGAGCTTCCTCTGTAGTTTAGCTAAGTGTTCTCAAATATTCATTACAAATTCTTTTGCACCAACATGAGGTCGTGTTAGTTCATGATTAATTTCTTCAGATAGGCTTTTAACGCTTTTACATAAAAAATAAGCATTTAAAATTGCCATGAATAACTGATTCCTTGTTTATTTTTTGCTAATAATTTCTTCCTCGCCAGCCTCCCTTGTTTTCCTCATGAGTGCTCTGGAACCCTGGAATTATCTGGAACAATCGAAGTGCTGAGTGCCACAAGGGCGAATATGCCATGAGCCAAAAATTCGTTTTCTATAGTACCGAAAGCCCACAGCTGAGTTTGATTTAGTAGTTATCCTACAAAACCAGACCAACAAATACATTGATGTGTGCATAATTAATCATGTGAAAATTTCCGTTTTGCTATTTTGCATGGTGATTACTCAAAATTTATTTTGAGCGTTTTTGCTTTTGTGGCGCACAGCACCTGAATTATCGGAAAGACTGAACTAATAATGTAACGTTCATTTAATCGTTTTAAAGACATTTTTAAAAATTATACATTTATTTAGCAATACCATGAGAACTGTAAAACACATTAAACATTTGAATGTCAAAGAAAATATTTTAATATAGATGAAAATACCACAATTATAGCGTAGCTCAGAGCAAAGAAAACAAGTTCTGAATAAATTTTTGTTCGGCTTTAGCTTGTGTATCAGAGGAGACTCTAGAGCTCGCAGCCTCTGCATGTTGAATTGGACACTTTTTCATGAGAAGTGATCTACATCAAGAGGTTGAGTGTACCTCACAAGCTGGAAGATGCACAAAGGAATTAGATCGGACATCATACTGTCGGGACGATTTCGTTTGACGAGTTAAGCCGACGCACATCAAACGTCTGACGTGTTCAGTGACTGAGGTGTTCAAACAACGCATATCAATCAGCACACAAAGTTGCAAACCGTGCTTGCATCAATTCATTATTTACATTCCTCTCGCTTCCAAATGCCGATGCATGAAACAAAATTCGCTCCGATGAAAAATTTATATAGCAAATCTAACTGGAATATGCCATAATTAAATAACTTTTAGCAGAGAGCCTATGAAATTAAATATTTCGTTTATAGGATTAAGGACTTTTTACACTTTAATACTACTCTCAGGTATACCTGGTACCCCTTGCTTCTCAATGATTCCCTTTCTTCACAATCTATTCTCAAGCAGCAATGCTGCATCTATGAGATCATTAATAATACAAGGTATTGTTTGCATAGCTTCAGGACAGCTATTAATTGTAGAAAGAAGCATACATGTGTTTGAGTGACAGAAATTAATGTTTAGATTGTATCCAAATAGAAAGTAATTTGTAGTGAAGTACACTGAATCATTTCGTTAATAGCTATTTATGTTACAGTACATTGTGCCACACAAATTTTTACGTAGTATAATCTTCCTGCCATTGTAATCGTAAGCTTTAATTTATTTGAAGTCTTATTATTGTGCTAGTCCAAGTTTTAGTTCTTAAAGCAAAGGAGGCCATGAATTAATAAACTTGCATAATTTTTGGATGGAACATATAACAAATGAGATCGACCTCACACATACAGTTGTGAAAAACTAGTTGCTGAAGTTGAGAACGTCCACAATGAAAGTTTACTTTGAATGTACAATATGTGAATTGTGAGCTCTGGACTAATATCAGTTCGAATAAAATTATGGTCTCAGTGGCATGGTCATTACTCTTGTACGCAAATAATTACGAGTTCACTGCTAAAAGTTATGCGAATTATAATTTAAAAACTAAATTAACACAAAATTAAGATCAAAAATGACAAAAGAGATGTCCATGTAAAGTGATGGAAATAATTATGACAAATCAACAGTTTGTTTATAACTTCGTTTTAGCACATATTGCCACAAAAATTTCTATGTAGAACTAGTATGTCAGTCAATAAATTCTTTGGTTTTTATTAACTCTGTGTGAAAATATGATTATGTACGTATATTGTATTGTATTGAGTAATCATCAGCTTGGTCGACTGGTGACCGAATCTGCTTGCGAGCGGAAAGACCCGGGTTTGAATCCCACTGCCGACATGGTTGACGCGGCTAGAAATACGGCATGGGACTTGGGTAAAACAACCGAATAATTATCGAAGTAATTATCCGACCCAAGAATCGGCCAGAAGGTTCGTTCCTATAGCCTCATTCTATTCTATTCTATTCTATTCTATTCTATTCTATTCTATTCTATTCTATTGCTTCTTTAGGCTCGAAATAGTCATACAACATGTTTGAATATTGTATATAGGAAAAGTATGGGTCAAATTTAGTACTTGCATTTATTTTATTTCGATTTGAACTTACATGCATACTTTCTGTATTGAATCAGTGAGGTTTGCAAAAGTTTCAAAACAAATTTTACTCCAATGATGCTTAATGCAAGACTTTATCAAAATTCTATCTCTAAATTGTATTCCATTATTGAACACCGGTCTTAATAGAATTATATTCAGGTTTTTTATTGAGTTTGTCAAGAGAGCTTTATAGTCAGTCCAAAACTGTAGTGGTATTGTCTTCAAACCAGTCTTTGGTAACCCTAGAAGTGTTCACTGCTGCATTGTATCGCTGAAAAATGGTATTATGGTTCCTACGAATATTCAAACAAGGCACAAAACATTGATGTGTTGTGCAGAGTTTTATTTTTCTTACAAGAGTTCAAAATCCGTTTTTTCATTCGCTGAAGAAGCTCACTAGATCATTACAAAGGTCGTTTTGAAACCAGTTGCTCTATATTCTTGAATCATGCCGGTAATATTGGTTGCCATCAGGTTTAGTTAAATAAAAAACTTTCACATTAGAAAACACCACTGTTTGCCATAGCTTTCTGGTTTAGGTTACTATCACCAATTCCCAGTTTAAAGGTTTTCTTTTATGTTTCGCTCATAAAACAGGGCGTCTTTATGTTTCAAAATACAAAACAAGGCGAACCATAGAGAAGCTGTCTAACTCTTCTTCGGGTTATTTACAGTAAATTTACACTCGTTTTAGACCTCGTGACCACAATTTGCCTCTCGAAGCTTCTCGAAAAATTCGACGTTGAACTGCAGGCGTGATATTAAGTAGGTGGCTTGGATGTTTTATTCCATCATTCACCTGAATCTCTTTCAAATAGTTTGCCCTAAGATGCTGATAATTTTCTCACAAAAAAATAAAGATGTTCCCTCATTATGATATGCAGAAATTGATTCATTTTCTATATCATTACAAGTAAAAGCTTCTGACATTCTGTTATAATTCTACAGACCGTTTAATGAGCTTGTAAAGTGCTTGCACACATCAGAGAATCTGTTTACAAAATACATGTGCATTTATTCTACTTCTGTCAATCAGAAGAAACCCGGGAATACAATTTTTCATTATCTTATAATTATTTTCACTCTGAAAAATAAATCTTTTTAAATAATTCTCTTTTCTTTTACAGTTGGCATAGGAACGAAAGTTCATATTGATTGACATATTATATACGTTATACATAGACTTTTTACGGCAATTTTTGTAAAAACAGAGTTATTAAGTAATTGTTCGAGTATCGTATAATTATTTGTCCCAGTTTGCATTATTACTGCCCCTTTCTATTTCTCTACCACCATGTATTATCATTCAATTTTAGCTTTCATATCATGAGTGATCAAGACTTGCAGTTACTCAAGTCACAATTTGAAATCAATTGAACTCTCCCTTTGTAGGCAATCTGCTCTCGTAATCCAAGTTCACGTCATTTTTAATGGGAAGAATTTTTTTATTATCATGGCGAGTGCTTCAAACTAGGATCAGCCTAATAAATCTCAATGCCGATGCTCATAAATACTGAATAACTAGCCGTTAGTTAATGTAATGTCAAGCATTCATCAGTCATTGGATCGTAAGTCAATAAAATATTCATTTAACCTTGTGTAGGTCTCAAATAGAGTTTCTTTTTACTAGATTTTATTAGGAACCTATTTCTCAACATAGCTTCAAAGTATTTTAGGCATAGATTCTCGGCATAATATTTTCCCAATTATCCATCCATCAAACTGATTGGATCAATATTCTAGCCGTGGGCTTTAAAATGAACGGGACCACCTTAAAACCAGTATTTTTTAGTATTAGATTCGAAGGTACAAAGTTAAATACGTTCTTGACGTTCCATTCCAAGATTTCTGGACTGATTTCTATCATGGATTTAATGAATGTTTTTGTGGAAATCTCTCCCCTGAAAATGAAGCCCTCAGAAAGCGTTAAATTATTTTAGATGTGACAAACGAGGTGGAATTTTTCCTTCGCTGCATTTACGAAGCATTTATTTCTGATAGTTATTAGTAATTAATATTATATGTTATTTAAATTTTACTTTAAAATATCGGTACTGATCCATCAATGCAAATAAAAGCCCCTTTTCTATCTTTGTTTTCAGTATTCGTATGAAGCTGGACATAGGAATTTTTTTTACCTCCGTTCATTGATATTTCTTTTCTAATAAATTTCAATGTTTTATATTTTTTATCCTCAGATTTCAAGCGATACGAGCGAAATCGTGGGAATTTCATTAAATACAAAATTCATTCACTTGAAGCAGTTTGCTCAAAAACAGCGCGTTCAAATCAGTGGTGTAAACAACTGGTGCGAACATAGTCCTGTGAACGCTGCTCGGCTCAAGTTCATTTAACTGTGCGGGGATTTGCAGCGTTTATGGACAGCTAGAGCCTATCACCAGAAATTGGGCTCGTTTTCCAGCATTGCTCGTGTTATTACGATTTTAACGGAAATTCTCCGCAGGGAATAGCTGAGTGCCTCGTTCTTTCTTAACGGAATTTGAGGATTGAAAAAGGATTGAAGCATTGGTTGAGATGCCTGATACGAAAAGCATCATCATAAATTACCACACGAAAGCAAAATTGATAGAACTTTGCAAATTTGTTATTGTATTTTTGAAGCAAAATATTTTCGAGGCATAAACACTCGTTTCGTATTAATATGATCCCAGCGTAGCTACTTCTGTTGGAAATCTTAAATTCGTTATCTAAAATTTATTTAGAGTTCCACTGCCAATGTTGAATAATACTTCATTCCGTAGAAATGCACCTGAAACGTGCCATACAGAGCGAGGGTGTTGTAGGTTCTGCTCTAACATGCTGCTAGAAATCAGTTGCAGACTTCTACGTGTATCAAATAATTAAACCCTTTTCAAGTTATACTCGTAGTTCAAGTAAAAGTAAAAAAATTTTCTTTTCACTCCACTGAGAAAAATTTTTCGAAACATATTTTTGCAAATTAATTTATATTTAAGCTAATGTTTTTACGTTTCAGCAAACTTGCTAGGGAGAATTCTATACAAAATACGAACATGAAAATATATCTCCCACACAGGAGCATAGACATATGAAAGAATTATTGTTCAAATTTCAATGAACATACAGAATATGATTTCAACTAAGTTCATTTATCATGATCAAAAAAATGACGCTGGGAACTTTTGCATTCGTTGGTATCATAAAATATTGGATGAGTATGGCGAAAGACAATTTATTGTCAAGTTTACTTGTAAACATCAAAATAATTTCGTAAGTTATTAACTTTGGTCGTATAAGTAAGGTTTCGATCAGATGATAACGGTTCAATTAAGATCATAAAGGTTGTGAAGTAATTATGCTAAGCAATTTGTACAGGGTGAACCATAAGTAAAGTACTTATGTGTAACAGTATTGGTTACAACATATTTTTTAAAGTTTGAAGTTTCTTCATTATATTAGTGCTACTAGCGTAGCAGTACTACGAACAATCCGATATTCGCAATGGCCCATTACTTATGGTCCGCTTAGTATAATTAGATCTCATTTGTAGGTAAAGGGATGAAAACTTCGTATAAAGTTTATATTCTGAGCACTGTCATACCGCCTGTTCAGTACCAAAGATTAACGTTTCCAAATTCAAAATTCAAAGTCACTATTTTTAAATCTCTTCAGCCCATTTTGTGACACCGGAAACTCTAAGTTAACGTAAGTATAAGCAGATACTGCTAATATCTCCCTAATAAAATCAGCCTTCATTGCTCTGTCGCATATACAAAATTCTCGTACAATTAATGTTTGCCAGCTGAAATCTAATACAACGTATACCAACTAGCTTTAACTCACACAAAACAACGTTACTACAGATTTCAGCAAAAAAACTATATAACTGAAAAAGAATCTTCTGCACCCAATTTACTCTTTTTGCAGTTGCGCCGAACAGGGCCTTGGCTTCCAAAACAATTTCTCGCCAGGAACAATCGACTGAGGCGACGGCAAACACGAGTGAGAGGGACTGGAGTTCTCCATAGGTTTACATAGCGTCGGAGTCGGCGTCTAGTCGGCCTGCTCAACTCTCTTATACTGAGTCACGCAGTTCCCTCAACTTTGACGGAGAATTTCTCTTGTACACAATCGGACGCACCGCCTAGAGCGACTAAGTTCGATTTCTTGTCGTGTCACTGGACTGACTCTTGGAAAGTGGCACAAATAAGCCAAGTTTTTTCGAGCTTGTTTCAGTGTCCTGATGAGTTTGTATTGACAAACGGATGTTATCTTGAGGTGCTTCTTTCCAGGGACGTTGATACATGGGGCTCGGAAAACGAAACATTTGTTGACGAATTCGATGGAAATATTATGGTTGACACCATTTTATTACCTAATTAAACAAAATGTTGTTGAAAGACAATGCTGCTGCACTGTAATTGGAAAAGTTTAAAGCTTCACTGAAATTTAATTTACTTTTAACATTTCAAGTCATATTGTTCGGAAGAAAGCTCATTGTTTTCCAAGTGAGCAATAACGTTCTACAGGCTCCATTTAAATGTCATTTGATATTTATTTCTATTTCAACATCCGGAGCCACACCAATACTAAGCTAAGTACATATTGGTAATTAATACTGAGTTAAATTTTAATTAATATTGAATTAAGTTGATACTGTTAAAAACCATTTTAAAACTTTTCTTACCAAGTACTTCACCATATGTATAGCTTGAATCTAATATTGTTGTACACAAAAAGTATCATCCAAATAACGATGTACCTAATTGTTCAAACATTCAACCTACTTATTCCGGTAGAAATTCTAAGATGCAATTTTGAAGGACTTATAAAGAGGGGCTTCGAATAGCAAGATGGAAAGTCAGTCAGAGACGGGAAACATGACCACTTCAGACTCAGACAATGTTGCAAGGAAGCAAACAACCACATGTGTTCTGAGCGCTTCATGGTTGGTAGATCAGGTCCGTATATATTCCGTCTTTTTTTGCAGTATCAGCAGTGTTTATTATGTACTTTTATTATCATCTTCACATGTAATACATGCGAAATTCAATATTCATTCATCTCTGCTGGCTCATTTTGTTGAAGGTTTCAATTCGCCTTTGAAATGCGGTCTGGCTAAAGCTATGTCACTTATTTAAGAATATTACCTTTAGACTTTAGTAAATATCTCTACGTTGACTTCGAGCTGTTAAGTAATTATTATTTGAAAAATTGTCCGGCTCATAAGGTTTTGAATGCAGGAAGTATGAACTAAGTAAAACTCTGCAATCGGTCTAATTTGGAAAATCAAAGTTCCAGCAAAATGTTCACTAGATATTAAATGTTGAACTGGTTTAAATTAGATTATGCCTTTGCATGTCCGGCCATTTCTCCAATACCTAAGGCTGCCTGCTGAAATTAATAAAGTAAATTTAAAGTCAGAAATAATGCCTGAACTTTTCATGGTATGTAATCATTTTAATTTTTCTAATTAGAAATTCTGCAATGCATCCCTTCGCTACATTTTCGCTTTGAGGATTTGGATAGACTGATAGTTTTGATGCCATACTTAATTTATCAATTTGGTTCCAATGTAAGCTACGTAATAGAGCTCTTTTGTACTCACTTTGTTGCTTCGTTTTCCCCTTCTTCTGTAATCTTAATTATTAACTTTCGGTATTTGCTAATAACACGGAGTATTTGAGGTTTTAAATTTACTATATCATATACTGTATTTTGAGTTGTGTCTATAAACAAAGATGGTGTGTGCAATTAAGGCTTCTCAATATTCATATTTCACATATAGAAGTGAAAATATATATATGACATTTCGTGTTATAAAATAACACGGGGAAAAATATTATATTCATTTGTTTGAGTTCACAATTAAACTTAACGTATATTTATCAGGTAACAAAGGTTATGTGTTGAAAGTTATGAGAACGGGAGCCAGATGCTGGTCTCGTTTTCACAGTTTCAGATTCCAGTTGTAGGAATGTATCACAAGTTGCTTCTGGAATGCTTGATTCTAGTAATGCGTCATCCGTTGCAAATGGAATGCTCTTGGAAAGCTAAACACAATCCCTTTCAACTTCTCGGATCTTCTGTAGCGTAAATTTGTTGAATTAAGAAGTTCCTAAACAAAAGTTTCGAAAGTGCTCAGTGATCATAAACGTGCTGAACCAGCAGAATTAAAAGGTTTTGCTGTGTATGTATGCGTGTACAAAGTTCACCTTTGAAAATTAACGAAGACAAAAAATAGACTCAACAAGATTAAACAGCAGCGAGAATACGTACAGAGGATTTCAAAAATAATGTAGAGCGAGTGAAAGAGACAAAGAAATACACAAATACAAATCCTATCACAATAAAATATCACTGGGGAATATGTGCTTAACTGTTTATTGACTGAAGGCTGGACTTAAAATAAATAATCCAGGTAGTTAAAATACTATAGTCTAAATCAAGGTATAGACATCAGGGAATTTGCCAAATCTAACGAGCAAAATGTATTTATGAGTTAACTTTTGTACTTGTATTGTATTTAATGATAGTGCCATGAAAAAGTCGTCTCGGGCAAGCGTCGAGAAAAATAAATAAGCTGAAGTGGTTGAAAGATCACCGTAAAATCCGTTTTCTATCCACAAAATCTAAAGAAACGAGTCCAATTCGCAAATGAAAACAAAGATCAAAAAGATAAGTAGTGAAAAAATGCGATAAAGTGGCTGATTTCGTGCGATGGGAGCCATATGTAACTTCGGATTATTAACACAACTTTCCGGCATTTCATTCTTCTGAGAGTAGTGTAGTGCTCCAGGCGTGCATTACTTGTCCAAATGAAGCTCAGCAACACAGCGTTATCAAATTATGACTGGTCCTGAATGTCTAAACATTTGACTTGACTAAGTGCACTTTCATCCACAGGGCTCCTGCAATGCGTACGAGGTTCTAAGAACATTAGGGATCATCCTCTAGAGTGAAATGACTCACAGTTCTCAGATTTACAATACATCGACATCGAACATTTATGAGACGAATAGGAAGAAAGAATGAAAGCATCAACCCTTCTTCGCCTCTGTTGGATAATGTTCGTCTACGAACTGTTGCTCACAATGTTTGCCTAAATTGTATAATCTACATGTGGGAAAACTGCAATTGATGTCAAATCTACTGGTAGGAAAATATATAACCCAATAGATATATTGTAAGTTCACTAGGGTGAGACAAGCTTTTTGGCTTGTTTTTATCTTCCTTGAAACCGTGATTTTTGTATAACTTTTGCTTTTACTCTTGGCAACAGACGTTAGTATTCGAGTATTCGTAAATACTATTTCCCATGATTAAATATTGAAAAATATAATAAAGATCTAGATCAGGATTGAATTACTCTCTCAAATTCTTTATCATTTGGCTCGTTGTAACGACTTCGCAAAGTTTGGTACTCACAGTGCAATTTGTATTACGTGTACAGTTTGCTTGTAAAATTAGGACAGACTTTAAAAATATTTTGAAGACTGGGATGAATTGCTTATACAAGTAAGAAAGACCACATAGGATGATCAGAAATTATTTGGTAGCTAACAAAACTGTTCTGTAAAATTTTTATGATTTTGGGGCAATTTTAAGAAACGCTTGTGTTGCTATGTAGAAATGCTGAAATTATGAAAATAATAACTCTTACGTAAAAAATTGACGCAATTATTGTCTTATCATGGATGTTAGATTTTAACGAGCTGACGAAGAATATAGTCATGAATCAAATTTAAACTCTACGACTATTGCTAGTTGTGTCTTTCAATTAGAGTCATTGCTCGAAAGACTATTATGAATAACCTTGTAAATTTCGCACTGGTTGTTGAAGAGTGATGGCATTGTAGTGGAGGCATGTGGTGAGGCAATAGTGATCCCAACAGACCTCCATTTGTTGACAGCCCTGGACGTTTACTTGAAGCCAGAATATGACGAATTGAACTGTCTGGATTCCTATCCTTTGACGAGAACTATTGTTGCGCGAAATGGAGGTTTAATTGCGCTCGAGCAAATCGTATCACGCAGCCCATGCATACACATTCAGCTCTTGATCAAATCGAACCTTACTCTTTGAAGCGCTTATTGGGAACCGTTTCCGTTTGACTGCTTTCAAGTTGCGTGAGATGTAATTTGAGACTTCGATTAAATATAAATTACGACAAAATAACATGTTGCTGTAGAATATGCGGAAGCATATGAAGATGCTGTGTAAAACCGTTCTAAGTTTGTCAAGAAAACCAGATGGGAGCTAACGTGACACCAACGATTGTAAAATTAAATGAGAAGGCCAACACTAAATCAGAAGATCGAAACTAAAATTTTGTGGCATGCAGAAGCTAGTGGCAGATGAGCAGAGCATATTATAACTCATTCACGTCGCTTGAAAATACGTAGATCAGAACTGTGAAATTTCAGAGCTCAATAAACAAGTTCAATTAGTCTTCTAGAAGAGAAAGATACTGGAAATGCAAAACATATCTCGTTTCAGTGGGAAATATTGTTCGGAGAATGAACGAGCTAGTGATACACATACATAACAACTAAGTTCCTGTCAAAATATTTCTGATTGATTATGGAAATAATAATTCCTCTCACATATACTTTGTAAATAAGTTGAAGTGTAAATGAAGATAGATAGTGACCAATAATTCACGTTACTTGATGAAATATTGTACCATATTACTTTTACAGGGGGGGGTGAAAGTAAATTAAATATTAGGAGTATTTACCGTAGAGTTTTAATCTGCTATTGAGGCGTGCGACCTCGGTGTTTTTAGGTAATACTTATATTGTCCTTGACGAGACTTTCAAATTGTCTTGTTCATTTCAGTATATCAAGTTTTTTAGAATTTTGTCGAACGTCACTGGATTAATCATGAAGGAAAATGATTCAATACGATTACAAGTTTTATAAGATAGGGAGCAGCCCTAGAGCATCTGACGAGGTATTCATAAGACGGGCAGCAGCCCTAGAGCATCTGATGAGGTATTCATAAGACGGGCAGCAGCCCTAGAGCATCTGACGAGGTATTCATAAGACGGGCAGCATCCCTAGAGCTTCTGACGAGCAACTGGAACAAACTCAACTTCTTTCATTTTGCGACTTTTTAGAATATATCTTTAGTTGTTATTGATTGAAGTTTGGTCGCTGGCCTACACACTGATTAAAAAACTTCCATAATGATGGTGAAAACATGTATTATAAGACATGTGATGGTGAAAACATGTAGTATAAGACATGTGATGGTAAAAATAGGCAGTATAAGACATGTGATGGTGAACACATGAAGTATAGGACATGTGATGATGAAAACATGTAGTAAAAGACATGTGATGATGAAAACATGTAGTATAAGATATGTGATGGTAAAAATCGGCAGTATAAGGCATGTGGGGTAAAAACATGCAGTATATAATATGAGATGTAGAAAACAGAGTGTACAGTATATGACATGTGATGCTAAAAACAGACAGTATAAGACATTTGATGACAGTATAAGACATGTGATGACAGTATAAGACATGTGATGACAGTATAAGACATTTGATGACAGTATAAGACATTTGATGACAGTATAAGACATGTGATGACAGTATAAGACGTGATGAGAGTATACGACATGTGATGACAATATAAGACATGTGATGACAGTATAAGACGTGTAATGACAGTATAAGACATGTGATGGCGAAAACTGGCAGTATAAGACATGTGCTGACAGTATAAAACATGTGATGACTGTAAAACATGTGAAAGCTACTCACAAGCCTAGAATAAGTAATGAAACTGAACTCGTGAACTAAATAGTCGTCGCGAAGTTCAATTGAGGACACAAAAAATCATCTGTGGCAATAAGACAAACTCCCTCCTGGACCTTCCGAGAGTTAGAAGAGATATTTCTGCACAGAAGAATTACGTGTAATCATTTTTGTTAAGAATTCGTCAAATGATCATTACTGACCATATTGTAAACTTAATGACAATGCTAACTTGTGAGATATTTTGAACTGTTTTTATTCTAAAAAACAATTTTCTTAAATAATCTACTGATGAGAAGAACATCCCTGGCCAAAGTATTTTTTCATAAATTACCTGAGCTAAATACCTGGGAATTTAAGATATTATTGCACTACTTTGGTAACCATTTAGTGCACGAATTGCAATTATTTCTATTGATATAATGTAAAGTATTGCATGACAACATATTCCAAACTATAAATAGTTTGGAATTCATGAATTATCTAATCTAATGCTAAAAATGACCGTCGTGTGTTTATATATAAATTTATTTGTATATTTATTTATTTATATGTTTCGTGCCACTTTAAAAAAATTAGAGAGATCCAGAGCCTTATATACTTGAGTCCGTATCGTGGATACCGAGTTCGGCGGGGTATTGCCCTATGATTCGGGTACATTGTACCCGAATATGACACGAATTGCAGAGTCAATTGCAGCAGTAGAAAACTAAGTGTCTTAGTTTTCACTAGGAATGCTGTCATTCAAGAAGTACTCAATTAAAACGTTTGTCCTTTGAATATCTATAAAACTAAATATATTGCATTGCGTTCTTATATGTAGTTTCATTTAATATCTTTCTAACAGTATTTGCCATCATTTTTGATGGCACGGGTATTATCACATAATCTCTGCCGTCATTTGACGGCTGGGTACACTAGTAAATTAAGAAACTTTGCACTAGGAGTTGGTTCTTTAACATGGAGCAAATTTCTTGTTAAAAAGGTGTAGCTCCCTTCGTTCTGAAGTCACTTAATTTTAAATAATCTGCAGAAAACTTTGTTATCAAGTCATATGTCACACGGGGCATTCTGAGCACGTTTAGTTGGAAGGGCAGTTCGTACAAATATTAACTGATTAACGTTGCAATACAAGCCTTGACAAGCAGGGTTATATACCTCATAATAAGCATAATGAAACCCTGAAATAAAACAGGGGAAATTACCTGCCATTGTATGTGATGAAGTTTCAATGAGTGATGTGTGGGTGAATTCAATTCAAATTGCTTGTAATCGAGAATGCAATTGGTACAACTTAGAACACAACCTTAATATTATTTTTATCAGTTACCATTACATGTTTTTAGTAGTTGATAGATCCATGTAAATAAGTTGCCAAGTAAAATCAAGGGTAAGAGGTGTAAATTTCAACACATCTGAAATTTTGTTGCTATAAGCTTATTATCCCAGACAAAGAAAATATGTGGTTTGCAAACTCTATTTAGAGCTCCGTAGCTGAAACATTTACGAAAAATCGTTTGTGCTGAGTGTAGCATATAGTAAGGCCATAGTTTAAATTTTCTAACTTATGATGCTAACTAACTTAGTAAAAATACATAATCCCTTGATTAGCTCAAGTGCATGTCTGGAAGATGGTTTTTAATGCTATTTTGTGTGAACAATTGTGAGGTTAAAGAAGTCATAGCAAGTAAAAGAAGCCACATTAAAGTACGTGTGCTTGTCTTCAAAAAGACGCAGTAAAGCTCCGATGCGTCGTTTGCTCTACATAATTTCTGCTTCAAATGAAACAAAGTTTAGTTGGGATACATCATAACAACGCAGTGATACTAGATATACATTTAATTTCTGCAAGCCATTATTTTAGGTTAGTCTGAAATTTATCCCAAAGTAGTCTTTAAGAAAGTATGATTTCTAATCTACATGACTAGTTAAAACACATTGTTATTCAGCGTCACCAAAATACACTTTATTGATACTAAACTAAGACAATTAGGTTACAACCATCTATTTCCTTTGAATCTAATGTTTTCTTCCTTGTTGATTATTCAGTGTTGTCATTGAAATTTGAAAAGGATTTCGTAGGTATTAAATGAGATAACTTTTACTTGCAGAAGCGGATTTAGAGAAATCTTATTCTAAAGAAATTAAACCAACATTGAAAATTTGGTATTTCAAATCTTAGTTGATAAGTACATAAAACGTACGAGCAAACGTTACATTTTTTACGAAGTGTGGTTTGTATAGTAATTTTTATGCTGTATGCTAGTGTAGTAGGTATGCTTACATTAAAAGTTCTCCAATATGTGGGTTTTTCGATTGATATTGCAGGAAGAGAACGAAACTTCTTGTACCAAGATTTTTAAAAGTAACTATATTTTTTTAACTTCTATCCACCGTTTGAAACTTTATACGAAAATGTTCTTATCATTTTATAAATTACTAGTAGACTCACACATAAAATTCCACGTGTTTTTTTTACTGAATTTTTTCGTTTGATTTGCCAATGGATGCGGGCTTTACGAAGGAATTTCTACATTGAAGGATGTGTTATTGGTATCCACAATACAATTCTCACAATACAGGCATACCTTAGCGAATTTTCTCGTATCTGTAACGGGTAAGAACTGAACTGAAATCAGAACGGGTACGTATGTATTCCAAGCATTGTATTGTGGATACCAAAGGAGCTGGATCACTATAAGATACTTCATTTTTCCGTTATTAATTTTCTTCTCTTACACGGCCATGTTATCGGTAGATACGATACAGAATGGAAGTTGGGTATATATTCATGAAAAATGTTCAGATTTTTAAAGTAGTACAGGTAAAACTGAAAAATATAATTTATTTCTTAGATCCTTAACTTTATCACTTTTCAACTAAGAAATTTCAACGGGTAATATATGGGCCATGTTATCGGTAGATAAGATACAGAATGGAAGTATATATATGTATATATATTAATGAAAAGTATTAATTTAAAACGAAAATCTTTAAGATATTTATTTGTATGATAATTTCAAATTAGTCAAATCTAAATCGTGGAATTTCCACGGGAACTCTCTAGTTATTTTATATTGGAATATTTCTTGAAAGTTTAACCAATTTGATGATAAACGATACCATTATTATTATTTAGCTAGGTACACACTTAAACTTAACAGTATGAATATTCTAGAGAGTAGTATCAAATTTCTCAATATGCTTCTTAAATAAAACATTCCTTGGCATATTGAAAAAAACACAAAAACAGTGACAAAAACTCACAACATAACCCCATTAATAGGTATGTGATAGGGAATTAGAGACAATTTTTACGTAATCTCGGATGAAATCCCAACAAGCTCAATCAATGTACAATGCAATGTAGAGTAACACTTCGGTGCCAGCATGTTAGTCTTACTTTCAGTTGATCACCAAATCTCACCTCGAGTTGAGCGCTATTTTTGTGTTCCACTGAGTTTGTTTCCATTTTTTGGTGGGAAATAAAGAGCTTGAAGCCAAGAGTGGACGGCAAATCTCTGTTCTCTCTGAGGCGATAAAAGCTAGAAAAAGAAACAAGAAAATCTCGAGCATTAAGACTTATTTGAGAAGCCGACGTTTTCTCTTAAATTTTTTGAATTTCCTCGGGACCAGGGAAGAAGTTAGAATTTACAGAGGTGTTTCTAGAACATGAGTAGAAAGCTGAGTACAAGTTAGTCATTCTCTGCCGGTAGCTCCAGGATTCTACGTGAGAGAAGAAGTTAAACATGATTTTAATTAAGAGCTTTATCACTTATAAGTCTACAGAAGCAAGGTGTTTACATAATTTGTTATCACACTTCTGTCAAGGCTTCATGTACAACATTATCACTAGACACATTGGATTTGAACGTTGTCTTCTCGACTATTCAGATCAGATTCAGATCCTATAGAGGAGAAGTTCGAAACTATAAGTATTGTTTGTTTTAAATCAAGACAATCTGATGTATGGATAAAAAAGACTTGACCAACACACGTATCATGAATTTAGAGGGACTTGAAAGTGATTCATGAAAAATTCACAATTTTTGTATGAAATAACTTAAAGTAACTTTTATTGTATTAAACCTGGATAATTTTTCAAGGCTTCTTTCTCAATCAGCAAAATTCAGAATACGGATCTTTCGTTCATTTAAGGAATCGTTCCTCAAAAACCGATATTTAACCTATATCAGTGGTGGGCAAAATTTTTAAACTGAGAGCTGCATCAGTAGGCCGTGACAAGTTAAAGGACCACACGTTTTAAAATCAGGCTGTATGTTTCAAAATAATACACCACATAGTCAGAATGGTTAATTGAAATAAACAAATTGAGATTACCGTGGGCTGCATATAACCCAGTGGAGGCCTGCATGCTTGCCGTGGCCTAAATAAAAATAAAATCCATTACTTCGGAAGTAATTTATTACCATCTTCAGGAAAAAAACTTCAGATGTACATTATAGCACTGAACGTACGAGAATGTCTTATACGTTGAAAAACAAGTCAATGAAAATTGAGCTCAACAGGTAATGTATAGTCGAAATCTCGTAGTTCAGAATAACTGGACTGACAACGACAGGCTCTGCAGAAATACTGAAAATCTGAACTGAAAGTCGGTATTGTTTGAATTATTATTAAAATGTCTGAAAAAGTGTGCATAGTACTGCAACATCCATTGTAAGCACGAACGTTTCCGGTAACATGCTTTTAGAATTCTCTTTCCTGAGCTATATCCAAATTTAATTAATAAAAGCTGCTTATAAAACTAATTCTTAATCTCATGAAACATGAACTTCACAAAAAAACTGTGATATAGGTTACTATAAAGAGTTGCCACCTGTAAGAGGTGATGTTTCCTTAGTCTCTGACAAGCCCTATTTTCACTCCTTCAAAGATATGCTCTGAAGACTGGTTTTCCAAAGACCCTTTTAGTCAAATAAGATATTTTTGCCTCATGGCCTTAAGAAGCTCGGGGCTGCGCCACCCAGGCTGGACCTTCAGTACGGATATAACAACTCATGCGTGGCACTGGTTCGGGCATGCCTTAGCAACTAACAGTAGACTTTGAAAGTAATATAGAAAAAATAGGAGGGAAAAAATTGTGAAATGAAATATTGTTTATATTGAAAGATTTATAGAACATGGAATAGCAGAACCCTTGCTATCCTTCGCTAAATATTTGAACTTCTCTCTTTTTTGCAGGTTGGAACAAAGGAAACATCGTAAACAAAAGAAAAAATTAACCTACCTTCAGACCTGGGGCTACATGGACTAGTTTTCGAAGCCTCAAATAAACACGACAAAGAAGAAGAAGCTTCACTAAACACAGCAGAAGTGTTGTAGGAAGGTATAGTTTTTACCCTTTTCCATAACGAAAGCGTGAATAACTGCTCGATTACTCAGAAATTTTCACATAAGGAATAAAATAATGTAACTAATTTAACGTAAGAAACCCCAGCTGTGGTTGAATGAATGGCCATGAGGTGAGTAACTAAATAGATTTCCTAGAACAAATTCCCATACCTATGCAAAATATGAAGATAAGACAAGCAATCTTGTTTTTTCAACATATATGTAATTTTATTCGTTTAAAAAAATTATTCCCTATGTCCATGGCACAGAAGCTCTGAAAAATGTATTCATGGCATCTATTCAATTTCTAACTGAAGGGAGCTTCCTTTGCATAATCTAGATAGAGAAGATTTTACAGTAAGCCAGATGGAGCTCCAATGAAGAAGTCTGATAGCAGTCTCTCAAAGTCTTTTATTTTTAGCTCTTAGTTTCTGAGACAAATTTAGATCACATGAAAATAGATCCTGTTTTCGGAAATGACCTAGAAGTGCAAGCCCGCTCCCAGTTTTTTAGTATTTTAAGTAGATTCTAACACCTTTTTCATGCACAGTAAGTAGGTCTGTAAGGCTTTCCATAGAAGAAGTAGACTAAATTAGATTAGATGAATTTTAATTTGTTACGTGTGAAAACGGTTGAAAATTTCAAGTAAGCATTCCTGCCTTGAGTTTGCCAAATGTGTGTCGTGCGTTAGAAGCAAACTACACCCGATTCCACCCTAACTTTCCTCGAGATATTTCTTGAGATTCTGAGATTAATCCAGTAAGCTGCTTAGGAAGACGTGGAAGGAAAAATATATGCAAGCTTTGAGCAAACTTTGCTTCGTAAATTTTTAATCATTAGGGTCCTCTCACTTGTGAAGCTGTAAATATAGTTATGAACGGACATCGTGTGTTAATTTTCTAGTGTGTGTTTCACCAGTTTATATGGTTTACTTATATACTTACATGATTTACTTCAATGGACGAAAACATATGAATTTTTACGCTGATTCAGTATAAAGAATTAAAAAATATATTGTACCAATATTCTTACAAAAATCGTTTTCCTTTGTTTTGTATTTTGTTGCTTTGGAGCTGACAGGCTTTCATCGAAAGAAAAATAGTTCATATTAAGCGCATTGATTTTATTCAATATTTTTTTATTGATGTTAGCGAATCATTCTAAATTATGCACTAGTAACTTACGCTATTTTCATAAATTTTTCTACTTACTAAAAAATTAAATTAATGAAAACAACTTTAATAAATTAAACAAGCAAATAAAAATATCTAAAATTAAAGTCAATCAACCATAGAAGCAAAGTCTTGACTGTAATTTTCTATTTTTTTTTCAAAACTGTAAGCAACTGTTAAACTGTATTCAATATTGTGAGTGCATTGCAATGGGCAAGATGACGACTTGCAACTCCAGTATTACTGGACTACTTTCCTTCACATGATAATAATCTGCAGGACCAGTGTTTTCGTTTAACGATTGCAGTAATACAGATTACAGCACAATGATCTGTCACACCTATAGGTTTAATAAAAGCCAAATTGAGTAAGGAATGGAAAATGGGTTTTTGAAAAAAATATGTATATATTACTTATGTATTATAAATACACATACACACACACACACATATATATATACAAATATCTATATATATATATATATATATCTATATATATATATATATATATATATATACATGTATATGTACGCATACATATTTATATCTGTATATATTTTTGCAGGTTATTTCGGTTTCATTACGCCTACAAATGTGTGAGATGATTTTTTCACATACTCTATTTAAAAGGTAGCTGTAGTGGTATTTAAAAAAGAATAAAAACAGGCAACAGAAACAAGCCTTTTGGCCCATTCGTGGGTTGTTAACCAAGTCCCATGCCATCTAAAGTAAAGGCATCGATCACACGCGTACACCCCAATCATGTAAGTCAATTCAGTCACGTACACGCACTTCACTCACACACAGGTATTTCAGTCACATACATGTGTCACAATCACACCTCAAGAGTTAGTGACATAGAATTCATAAATTAAAATCCTGGGGTGGTTCGTACTCCAATATTTGTCGAGACAATTTTTGAATGCGTTCACAGTGCCAGCAAAAACGATATTTTCTGACAGCTGGCTTCAAATTGCAGCAATTTTATAAACTAGAAGTTTTGAGGTAGATGCCTGGTCCTCAAATTCTTCCAACTTATCGGAAAAGTAGCTTAGGCCCCCGAAGGTCAGTCATACAGTTTTCAAAGAAGGAGCATTCGTGGAATACTTTTAAAAGAATTTTCTTTTTATTTTGTCTCACAGCTTTTCTAGTGGGCATAGAATTCAACAAAAAAAAACGGATTTCTTTGTCCAGTCTGACAAAATTTGAAGTTTACAATTAAAGACTATGTACAGTAAAACGTATTCTTGATTCATAATCAAAAGAATCAAAGTGCATAACCGTACTAAAAATAATGGACTAATATCACATTATTAAAGTGTTTATGAATACGAGTGATAATCCAAAAAATCAGATAATTTTAAATCATAAAAAACATAAGGCAATGGTTATTTCTTATACAGAATTTTGTACTAATCTTGAATGATCACATACTGTCATCAATGAAACACTGAACCAGAGTGTGGGGGCTTATATTGAAAACGAAATTTTAAAGACGCAAAATTTCTTGGTGCTCTCCTGTCGTATGACATACAAGAATTACTACTTTGTTCCCTAAAAAGTAAGGTTTGAATAGTTTTTGTTCAACAGTTAATTTCGTCAAAGTTTGAGATCAGCACGTCAGCATTATCACCACGAAGATAAACTGTGAAAATGGTACCAAGAATACCGACGCAGGTTACATTTTTATAGCGGTTGTGCGTGGGACTTTTTTATGCATGCCAGAGTTGATGATTTTGTTATATGGTTGTATTCTTCATCAGTCATTTCTGAGAAAAACAGCTGCACGGACGTAGCGTGTACCATATCAGTGGTCTTGCTTCTCTAAAAGCCTTCTCGCCGTGAGAACAGAAGCCGGCCTACCAAAGTCCATTACAATGGAGAGCTCCTTGGTAATTTGTTTAGAAGCTCGTTCGCGGAAGCCCATTTATTTCCCCGCTTCTTCCATCACTTGCCAGTCTTAAAAAAAGGCAAAGAGGATTCTTTACTCTTGCCTTGCTTAGGAACCTTAATATTAAAGTTAGTGCTCGTGAAATTGCATGCTTACATTAAAGCTGTTATGAGTTCCGAAAATAATATTCGGTAAATAATTCGCCTAATATTTTCTCAATAGCAAATTTAAACCAGTGTTTTTATGCGGGATTTGAAATTGCCTTTGGATTATCATTGTTAAACTAAAGGTGTTCATTTAAGATGAATGAAATATTTGACTATCGCAGGTCACAAGTATCGCACAATTGAACTTGAAGGATGGATTTATACACATGACTTATCCAATTTTAACAGTAATTCCACTATACACTATCTACATATACGACAGACAGTGTATCTCTTTCTCTCTGCGTGTGTCCGTCCCATTGCTTTCTATCTATTAGTGAAGAAAAATTATTGAACTGAAATCAGAACGGGTATGCACGTATTATAAACATTGTATTGTGGACACCAAAAAAGCCGGATCACTATAAAATAATCATTTTTTCTGTTATTTACTCATACTAGCAGGACCCGCGAATAATTTTTCGGTTAGTTCAGTAGCATGATTTCACAGGTAGTGAATAAATTAACAATCATTGATTATATGATTCAACAACTTTGAAGACATCCTAGAAAATTAAATGAAACCACTATAATGTAACACAGGACATGTGTGTATATGTATATATATATATATATATATATATATATATATATATATATATATATATATATATATATATATATATATATATATATATTATTTATGTAATGAAAGACCCATTTAACTTAACGCAGCCTTTCTAAAGAGTAAAAATAAATAGCGAACTTAATTTGTCATTTATTGCAACATACTTATAGTCAATGACTTATTGCAGCATACTTATAGTCAATTTATCATACATGAGAATTAAAAATCTGCTGTAGAATGCAAGGGAGAAGACTTTTGCCTACCAACACAAACAAACACAGGTATGGCTTCAGGGTACCCAAACTCATACACATTAATGAATTACTTCTCTGTATACGATATTTCTTGTAAATGTGATTCCTCTTCTGTAGCCATGCATGGAATCATTAAGGTGTAAGACTTTAGCTCTCACATTGTTCATTGCTTTTGCTCTTGAAAATGCTACATAGAGCTGGCCGTGAGTGAAGCATGGGTTTTGTAAATATATGCCAACTCTATCAAATGTTTGACCTTGAGCTTTATTTATTGTCATCGAGTAGGAGAGGCGAACTGGGAATTGAGTGCGATGCAGAACGAAAGGAATATTGGCTTCGCTAGGGTTCAGTTTTATCCTTGGGATAAGTCACGAGTTGCTTGCCTTTCGTCTTCTCGCAAGCGCTGTCGGCTCTTTCTCTGTCGCTCTCTTGCTGCTTCTCTTTGTTCTCTTATTCTCTGCTCCATTGTTTTAGATCAGGGGTAGGCAAAGTTTTCAGTGCAAGGGCCACGTTCAAAAATTCGAAATTTCATGGGGCTGCATAGTACAGGTTCGCACATAAGTAAGGTAGTGTCGGTATCACTGATACGCTAGTAGATCTTTTTAAAATAAAAAAAAATAAAAAATTTCAAAAAATTAAAAATTTAAAAAATTCAAATCACTTACAAAATATCAAAAATTTAAAAAATTCCGAAAATTCAAAAAAATCAAAAAATTCATACACTAATGAAAAGGAAAAATTCTAAGCAATTTAAAAAATTAAAACAAAATCAAAAATAAAAACAACTAAAATATTCAAAAAATTAAAAAAAAACAAAAATTAAAAAATTAAACAATTTGAAAATTTACAAAATTAAAAACATTAAAAAGTAATTCAAAAAATCTAACAAATTTAAACTATTTAAAAAATTAAAAAATGGAAAAAATCTAAAACCAAAACATTCATAAAATTCCCAACCCAAAGTAACG
>VCRD01000158.1:320001-334122 GCA_006783055.1 Trinorchestia longiramus
CATAAAAATACCACGTCACATCAAATTGGTTCCACTTCTATCTCTCACCAATGAGATAAATAATAGCTGTACAAATGTGAGTTGCACATGAAGTATTTTAAGATTAGGATTGATAGCCAACTTTTAAACATTAGTAACTTTCGATAAAAATACCTAAATTTCATTTTCTGCATTACATAGAAAGATACGCATCGTGGATACAAAGCTTTAGGTTAGAATATAAATAAAGTTTAAATCGTCTGAAAATTAGGACCATAAGCTAAATTTCCAAATGACGAAGCCCATCGTTATGCAACTCAAGAATGAACAACGCATTTTCAACAACGTCTATCTACGCAGAAAGAAAGAGTTTAAAGGAAGTTCAAAATGAATTCGAACAGAGATTTCCTGAAAGAAGCTTTCCAACCAAGAAGACTGTCTGGGAGACTGTTAATAAATTTAGAACACATGGTACTATTTTAAATCTAAACAAAGGAAATTCAGGACGTTCAGCGAACCAGTGAGCAAATCTTAAGCGACGAGGATAATCTCCTTCGAGAAGTTGTTGCTTAACTTTAGCTCTGTAAGGATAATATTTCAAATCATTACAAACAATACTTTGGAAGGAGGATGATGACAATTCTGTGCTATTTCTTCTTTTAGATACCTGATGATTTTAAGTTATTACTTGTCGAACACGTTCAATGTTTTCGTTGGTTCTTATAGTTTTCAATCGTCCTGACTTTCCCTTTCCGTCCCTAACCAGGCTTTATCATTCAGCCTACATTTGTAGCCTACCCTACATATTATAATCAAGTGAACATACGGCCCGCGGGCCGTATGTTTGACATGCCTGCGTTAGACATTATGCTTTTATGGCAAGAGTTCTCAGATTAGATTCTTTTCGGATAACATCTCATTCAAATGTAATATTCCCATCCTCTTTCTACCTCAGTGACTTACGCATCAATAATTTTTTTAGATTCCTGCAGAAACGCTTCTGAACACTTTTCGAATACAGATTTTGCGATCATAGTGTGCATCGCTAATTCATTCTTCCAGAAATAATTTTTATTTTAGAACATAAATCTAAAATTGTTTGATAAGATGACACATTCGGCGGGATATTGTTAATATATTCATTAACATAGTGGTTTACTGCTTCTTTGCAATGACAAACAATTTGTGTTTCACACCGTCAAAGTGTAAGTAATTCTTTACTTTACCGAGATACAACGGTATTATAGCATATATGGCTTTGAGGTAGTTGGTTCTCGACAAGATGGGATAATTTACCAGCCAATTTACTTGGAGAAAGCAATTATTCATTTTTGTATACAGAAGGCAATTATAACATCAATTTAAATCGACGTTTATATTCATGTTCTCAAAAAGAGGAGCTGTAATTACTTCGTTAATGTGTTTTCGGAAAGCGAAGCTAAGGTGCACTGCTTGGTCGGGGTGCATGAACGAACTCAGCCGGAATATTCAAGACGCTCTTGTCTTAATGACTACAAAGGCTTGAGCTGCAAGGAGTCAGGCCGAGATTATTGACAAAGGAAGAAGCCCAACGAAGGCGGTGGAGAAGTTCCTCTGAACTCACCTTACATTAGGGAGTGTTAGAGGTTCGCTCGAAAACAGGACGTGGTTTGACAACATAGTAAAGATGGGTTCATTTCTTTCTTAAAACTTCTTCAGTAATTTATCCTGCATTATTTGTCCGTCATGCCGATTACAATCTTTGCAAAGGAGTGACGAAATGAGTCAGTTGCATGATTCTCTCGAAAAGTACGAGTTTGTTGCGTTTGAAGTAACGTTAAAATGTATACATACATGGAGAGTAAAGTAGGGTTGTCATTGCTACAAAGCATTAAATCCTCATAGGGTGGACGTAGTAGCCTTCAAATTTATGGCCATGAAAGGAGAATTTTAAAACTGTCTCAAAAAACTAGCAATTATTTATCTATAATATGAATTTACACGTGTAACCCAGAATGTTCCATGAACCGTTACATCCGTATTGTAATCTTAATCAATATCTAATAACTTTCTATTCCAAAGTACTAAAAAACAGTGATACAATGAACATTGTGTTTGGTTATTTATATGACGAAGTCAATATTATTTACGATTTTAGACTTTTCAACTTATTTTCAGGAACATTTAGTTTCGGATTTCTATTTTCTATACAATTTCTTCACTTTTCGATTCACTATGTCCAGTGGCCCATAAAAGATCACCTCATTTCCTCCTACCAGAAGTATTGTGCCTGACAACGGAATTACTTGTGCACCGCTTTCTGTTCTTCATTGCCCATAAAAAACGACGAACTCGCTAAGCAACTTTGAACGATGTAAAGATATGATAATGGGAAGGCAGGAGAACTGAATTACAGCCTAGCACTGCATGGCCCAACTGGTAGACGATTTCTGGCAGTATTTTAATGCATATTGTCTCGTAATAACTAAATTTTCTTCAGCAATAAACTTCGGCGTTTGGTGCGAATTGCTGTTAGTTGGAATTCTGCATTTTAATTTCTGACACACATTACAACCAACATTTTAGCTTCTGATACACATTACAACCAGCATTTTAGCTTCTGACACACATTGTAACCAGAAAAATCGGATTACAGCTATTTGTTTGTGTTTGTTGCGCACAGCAACCCGAGTGCCCATATTGTTCCCATAGCAGATGTATAAAAAAGAGCGTGATCAGTTTGAAACTTCTACATCGTTTTCCAAGGTAAACATATAAAAAAATTATTAGCAGAATGCAGTGTAACAAACAGAGCGAAGGTTGTGACGAAAGTGCAATTAGTTTTGATTTACCCTTACATTTTATGTGACCATCTTACAGCAATAGAAGTTCTTGGTATATATGTTCAGTAGTTGATCTAGTTCACAATAAGAGAAAATAACTTCAGTCCACTATACAGTAATGAACTATACTGTAACAGTAATGGTTGAGGATAAATAAAGTCTATTTTAGTACAGTACATGTGAAAGTTTCCTAGGAATCACCGGACCACAGTAAAAGTAACAGTCCTTGCTTTCCTATTTTTTGCTAAGCTTTGCAAAAAGTAAACAATATCAATTTAAAAGTGTGTAAAACCAATGAATCTCTGCGAGGCTTGTTGCTATCTGAATGAAATTCATCTCACGAGTACAGAGTCTGTCCTGTGGTCGCAATGAGCGCTTTCGCACAACATCGTATGACGAGTAGTGAGCTTAACACTTTCGGTCCCGATGGCATCTCTGGTAGCCGCAATCATTTTTCGCCTATTAAGATGCAGAGCAACACGTGTGTCTGTGCAAACGCTGGTAGGGCAGTGCAAGCTACAGTTTGATCAGGACAATGCAGTGACCGTAAAACATCACAAAGCATCTTTTTTTAAATTTGATGTTAAATATGTTGAAAAAGGTTCTGATATTTGCATCATGGTACCGAAAAGCTTAACACGTTGCCTCCGATTGCCTGATTGGTGTGAAACTTCACTTTGTACGCATAGTCACTATAAGGATCTGAAAAAATTACAGAACCTAACCTAAGTGGTACACATACGTACCACTTCGGAGTCAACGTGTTAAGTTGGGCAGTTCTTTTTACTATTGTCATCTGACCTGTACCCGTAGTACGAACATCGTAAGTTTACGAAATAGGGTCAAGAAAAACAACTAAGTCATCACAAGTTATGGATATATAATATCTTTAGAATTTTAGAACCATTGTATATGATTAAAGAAAGTTTATCTTGGAATCCCATTTCATATCCTTGAAAGTAGCATGCTTTAAAATTACCCATAATTTTCTGTTTCGGTTTTATTTTTTGTTAAACTCAATTCAAACACAAACTTTAATTCAAGAAAAGATTAACAAGAAGATAAATACTTAAGTGTCTAAAGCAAATCAAGAACTCAATGGACTGTTAACGAATAATCACAGCAGGCATGACATCCTTCTATTTGCTAACACCAAATTGAAAACAAATATAATGTAAAGATTCTTTTCTGATGACGAACTTTATGAATGGCTTAAAAATTAATTCCTGTGTATCCAATTTATAAGCAATTTATTTGTGATTGAGGAACTTACGTTTGTTATTAGCTGCTTTGATAAATAAAAAAATTACTGTTAATATCATTCCCGTTCTTGCAGTATACATGAACTCGTATATCAACAAAGGCCTTTAATGGACACTTTGTATCCTCTAAAGCTTCAAACAAGTTAGAACTTGCACAAAAATCTTCAACTTTCACAGCCTCGTTTGGATTTATCATCTTGGCAAAGAAACGAAGTTGTCAGCCGTCGTACTCACCTTGCAAATCTTAAGGCTCGCAGCAAAATTCTTCAAGTTTCTTTCAGGTGTACTTCGCTTTCATCATCTAATTGAGCTACGAAATTTTAAGGTGATATGCGAGGCACTTTTGAGGGTACTGACACTGACACTTTGTCAATCAACGAGTGACTTTGATCAACAGCATCGTAGCTAGCATCTTCTTTTCATTCGACATGAGTTGGTGTTTCTTAAATTTTATTTGCAGGGTTGTCTGGACCAGGATTAACTTTAACTGGCAAAGAGTTAACTTGAAAAGAAAGACTAGCCCCTCACATGACGAGCACGTCTTTTCTCATTCTATAGGGAGAAAATTGTTTAAAAATGGATACAAGATGACTCACTTTATCGCAATAATTATATGCACAAGAGTTTTCTCTCTTAATCAGAAAGGGAAAAATTAAGCAAAATATGTAGCTTTCTTTACATAAGTAATGTTTCTCAGTTCTCGTGCTCCGGAAATCTAGCTGTTGATGACATATGAGGGTAAGGATTTGACGAGCCAAGAATCACTGAACATCATTTTGTTGAGATGTATTTGTGCTATTGGAGTCAAATTCTGCACGAGTTTAACTATGTGTAGACTTGCTTGCCCTCTATTACACGTAGAGAAATTACATAATTCTTTAGCATGATTTAGTTTAATCAGCTTCAACGTACTCTCCTTGAAAGGTATGATACAATTTTAAGTTTTTTTGCCAATAATTTTGGCAGCTATTATTCATAATAATTGACAAGTGTTCTGATTGGATGGCACTTAAGATATTAGCTGCTCGAAGAGACAATAACTTCAGCACAGGTGAAATTATTGCCAGAGTGTAAAGGCAATCATTGTGAGGACCAGACGTACGATTTTTTATGAGAGCTGGGGAAGACCCGGACAAATTATTATCTGTTAGATTAGAAAACTAATCTTTGGTCTAATTTTCTTACTATTATTATAGTAAAAAAGCGTGATATTCAAAAATGACTGAGGGAAATCGGAGATATCGTGAAAAAATGCGTAATTAATACTTTAACTATGGATGGTATGGGACATGGGTAAAATCATTCTATTTTAAATGAAAATTCATTCTATAATAACCAGTTTTATAAGATTCTTTTTACGATAACTCATTGTATCACATTCCAGAATTTTATAGAAATAAAATTATAGGAAGGAAAATTCGATCATTTTTTAATATTAAGTAATACAGCATCATATCCTTCTGTTTTCGGGGAGATAATTACGATCGTGCGAACCTAAATACCTGATCTCATAGTTACTTTCGATAATCAAAGTTGTATGCTTCAACTTTCCTGGAGAAATTAATGGAAAATAACGAAAGCTCGATATTTTCTGGCGTTAAAATAAATAATTTTTTAGGGTCAAAGTGTTTAATTTAATTTTTATATAATTTTTCGTAGAAGCAGAGGCTGTGTTTGCCATTGACATCAGTTAAACATGTGAATGTTAGCCTTACTGCACAAATACAGTTAACGTTTCAGGAATTTCTGGTCGTCTCATTATCCCTGTCGAAGATATCTAGCATTTCCCAAGAATTGATGCAATAAACCAAGTTGTTGAAGTTGGTAGGCCGAGTAACGCAGATATACGCAGCTGGGCCAAAGCTTTAGAGTGACACCACTATAATATCATGATCAGTAGCCCACTCAAACTCCAATAAGAGCTCTTACCGATGTGATCCGACGTCATTTAGACGGAAACCGCAATCCAATATCCGAAGCATCGAGCAGCATCAAACGTCTTGGAATGAGCAGACTTTCTTTACAGTCACCTGCGATTATCTCAAGAACGTTACGATCTGACGAGAAACTGAAATTGATTGTTAAGAAGTGGAAACAAAAAAAATTAAATTTTTCTGCCGTAGAACTGACATTAGTGAGAAAGGTGAGCATTTCGTTTATATAAAAATGAGGGAAAAATTGAAATAATTTAAACGTACAATTGACTGAAAATCATTGGTTGTGAAGCACAAGTTTACCTAGAACAATTGTTTGATATGCCCTCTTTTCAAGCAAAGAGTTGAAAATTTTAATTAGCGTCCTATCAAATTAAATTCTGCTTAATATTCTGTTCTGAAAACGTTACGTTGATGCAGAACTATTCGTAATTATTGGTCTGAATTAATGGAAAGAATTTCAGAAAAATAACATCACTTTTACTAATAACAATTTATGCGTCCACCCGAACACGAATAAAAACTGGAATTCTGCCTATGACTGGAATGTTCAAAGCCGGAAACGTGAGGTGAAGAAAATGGAGTAACTTTATTTGAACAAAGTTAAGGTAGAGCTCTGCTACACGCGATACATACGTCAAGAGCATTAGAATGGTTTAATATATAATCCCTCAAATCATAATCAATTTCAGTCTTAACTCTCTCCAGGTCTTTATCGATAAACGTACCTAAAATATTTCGATCCACTGAACTGATTTACTGATCCCAAACTGATTTTTCCTGAATATATCATCCGTATTTTTAGGATCCCGCTTGTCAATCATAACATTATACATATACTGATGCTAACAGATGTTTAGACATTTAGACCTTTATTTGTACTGTTTTATAAACGCACGTTGCAATATTCAAGAAGAGTAATATCACAGTACAGCTTTTACAAGGAATGGACTCCTCATACAAGGAACATGAAATATCAATCCAATAAAAAATATTTTAAGTAGTCATAAAACAATTCCTGTCAACGAAAAGAACAGAATGAGAGAAAACTTTGAAGTCAAACCTTCATAAAAGTAGAGGAGGTCAACACCTGGGAGCAAAGCTACAGTACAAATTTTACACACAATCTTTTTAAAAACATATAGCAACGGGTAATGCTCAATTTCAAAAATATATATTTTTTGAATAAAATATAGACTCAAAAAAGAAAAGCATATGACACTAAACCAATGTAAGTTACGAGTATAATGTCCCTTCTCTATACACAGCTCTGTTAAAACTGTATTGCTGAAGTTACTTTGCTTGAAAAAGAGGTAGTGGGAAGACCGTAACATAGTTCTCGCGTTCGATAGTTGTTGTAGCTGACACGGAGTAGCTGTTCACTGTATTTACTTGCAGTCCAGATGCAAGTGAAAAAGTGGAAAACGTTGATTGACTGGAATATTGTGAATTGTTTTTTATTCTAGCCTCACCGGTGACAAATTGAATACTTCATCACGAATCTTGCAAACAATTTCCCTGAACTATTTTTAAAACAAATTAGGTTATACGTAGTGTTGTTCCCCCAGTATATACGAGGGAACTTGCTCCCTAGGACACAGATAGCTCATCCACGTACATGTTTACGAAGTTCTAATGATGAGAATTCTTTTGATTGTGCATTTGAGTATTCTTGAGTTTTAGAGTACTAATTCACAAAAACTTCAAGAGAAAATCAATTGTTTGGTCCTGTATTTCAATGAACTACGGTAAATTCAAAACACTTTTCATTTTTACTTAACAATCCTGACTTCCAAGCCTGGGACTTTATCCATAAATTTTAAGTCAGGGACCCACAATTTAAGTGATTAAAAGTTCATTACAAAATAAAGTAACTTAAGAGCCATGAATTAACTGAGTTGTGACCGCTCCCTATAGTACAAATGAACCATTTAGCGATCAAGTATTTTACCCGAAATGAGCGATGCAACACAACCATACGCTCTTCCCTGGTTCATCATATCACTAGCAGTGTTTAAACAAACGGAACCGAAACATGATGTGAGAGTATAAAATGTAAGCAAAGAATTGTAATTCTTCAGCCTTGGAATTGACATTAAAATGCATTCTGTGTTCCGATTACGTTTAGTCAAGTTTTCTGATTAAAAATTTTGGAGAGTTTTTGAGATTTGTGATCAGCTCCTGCTCAAACAGCTATGCATCGTGATGATTGATTAATTTGTCTGAAAATAACGTGATTAAATTTGAAGGCCCTGTTGTGATTGGCTTCAGCCTTTAATTGCCTTCGTATTACACGGCTTCTCGAGGACATCAAACACTTTTTTTACCGGCAGGAGCGGGGTTGAAGCGCTGGTGACGCGCTGTGTAGGTGAGACGTATATTAACTTCAATTATAGTTTAAAGATCCATACATCTTCAATGATTATTAGTTAAAATATTGAGGTAATTCAGAGGTAGACTGCAAACTTGTGATTACCATAGGCTGGAGCTTTGTTGCATTTTCAAGACCACCACTCCAACTAATCATACATTATCATCATTTTCAGGCTGCTATGAGTTGAAAACACTAGGCTGAAGCCCATTATGATCCAAAAACCGAAGCTCATAATGACTTGAACATTGAAGCGCGTAATGACCTGAATACACCCCTACATAAGGGTATTAATACTCTTGTACCGTCTTACGTCTGTGTGCCTCGGTCTCTACAATTGCTGCGCGTTATTGGTGTGTTGTCTGCGTGACCAATTTATGACGTCATCATGCCTCTGAGCACGTCAGAGAGCTTTAAACATATTAAAATGCGCGCTCCTGTGATGTTATTGCGTGGATGTTATTGCTGACTCCCTTGATATTATGGCGTAGATATTAGTGCTGGTTCCCTCGATATTAGTGCAGTAACTTATTAATCGAATAGTTTTTTATGCCTGATTTTCAGGTAGTTTCTGTGTGGTAAGCATGATTCTTATTCGTAAAAAATTTAAATTCGACAATATGACAAAATACTTTTCTGGATTTGTTTTAAAATTTTCTAAGTTTGGGATCGAGACTTAAATGTCGTATAGAAATGGGAAATACCCCCTTATTTGGCGTATTTTAATTTGTTTAAATATATATAACATACGTTCATCAAACTTGAAAAGGTTCATAATTTTTTTCAGCAATTTTTTGCTACGAATGTATTATATTGTTTCAGTTTTTTGTATTCGAAAATATTTTCAGTGTCGTATTCTGGCCGTTGTTTGCATAATATAAATAGATTGCATGGCAAGAGATATTGCTTGCAGTCAGAACGTATTGGAAACGATGACGGTGCATATGAGTTGAATAAAATACATCATTGCGAAATCGATATCAAATTTTAGAAATTTCAAAGTGATCAGGTGTTCTCAGACTGAGTGCATTGGAAGAACGATCATTTGAATGACTTAAGCGATATTAAATGAGTGAATATTTGAATACCAAGAGTAATGTAGCCGTATAAATAGAAATAATGGAATAAATAAGGAAGTGTTTGAAGGAGAAAAGTAAAGTTTACACGACATGTCGAGTTCCTAAATAGGAAACTCATAAGTTATGAGCACGGTAGACAGAAAGAAGAAGTTTGTGAAACAACTATTTCATCATAACTTATTGGTGTGGTGTTGAGATAGTTGATGGATATTGTAGATGTGAAGACATACGATGAAAAGCTACTTGACTGATGAGATGAGTGAAGGCCATCAGGACGAGTGCGGCGTATGGTAGGAATGGATGAGCAGTGCGTGATCAAATGAAAAATGGGGTTGGAATAAAAAGAAAGATCTCTCCGAAAAAATCGTAGGTTTCTTTGAATTGATGGTATGAAACGAGTTCAAAAGATATTTTTTCTGTGATGCAATGAGAATCTGTGCGACAAAAAAGAAAAACTATTCCAGGAACATGAGTGGAGGCAAGTCATCTTTCAAGTACTGAGGGTCTGTGATCATAGCTGGCCTTCCAACCCAGTGCTGGCCTTCCAACCCAGTACAGCCTGGGTGTGAGACCAAGTTTGTCTAAACGAGCTCATGCCTGCAGTTCTTGCCAGCGAGGGACCTCTTATCAAGCGTGTCAAAATATTTGTTTTTAAGTTTTTGTTGATAGTGCACTTGATCTAAATTTTCCAGCTCATCCTCAGCTACTTCTCCCTGTGCAGGATACATAATGTAGAACAGAAGTATCTTATAATGGTCAAATTTGTGATAAATATGAGGACTATCACGCAATTCAGGACATCAACACTCTTTTGAAATTTAAAACATATATTCGTTTTTGAGGTACTTCCTTATTTCAATTGACGGGAAAATAGTTTTGAAAGTAACCTACATTTTAATCTTTGATTTATAAAATTGATTTAAAAGTTGCATGCTGCAGCGGCTAATTCAACACTAAAGTAAGTTTATTAACGAGAAAAATGAAATGAAAGAACGACTGGAAAATGCTGTTACAATCGTACTAGAAAATGAACAAAATGAATTTCTTAGACAAACATTTTCAATATATAATAATAGAGTGACTGTAAGGGTATATTAGACACTGGTAAGATAAAAGTGGTAACTCATATGCACATGATGAAGAACATTACAGGACAAGAGATACAGTAGTGTCTCTCGTCAGAGTATAGTAAGATCGCTTGAACGTGCCTTTTTTTTCTTCTGCTAATATCTGTTTCATTTTCTCCTTTTTTGTTCTAAGTCACACTCTGTGACAAACTCTTAATTTTCCTCGCGTCTCTTGTTGGCATCGTCACCACCATCATCGCTTGATTCTCCAAATAGAATTCTTGCCTTGGGTGATCAACAACACCCACTCCATTTTTTTTCTACGTTGAGATCGCACAACAGAGTTCATTAATATTCATTGGATTCTGTCTCAAACTGCTCAGAATGACTTTTTTTTGTGTCGCAAAGTCATCAAAAAAACTCCGTACTATTGGCATATCTAACAAAGTGTCTCTGATGTTGATTGAGAAGCCAGCGTCGCATAGTAATGGGCATATCCCAAATGAGCTGGAGTTGGAGACTGGTTGAAGACATTTCTTGGAAGCAAAACGTTGTGAATCTCGAGAGATGATATGCAAATGAAAGCAGTTACACTGAATATACAATGTGTGTTGTCTGATTGTGCCTTGGAAAAATGCTGTTACAGCCAGAAAATTTTCATTAAGTGAAATGTATTTCGCAGAAGCTCGGAAGCTTGAAATGAAATATGCAGTTCGGTATGTAATCGAATAATTAAATTTCATTGATTTTCATCAAATAGTAGTAAAAAATCCAACTAATTGCAGGTTCAACCCAATCTCAGATTCAACCCAATCGCCTGTTCAACTCATTCACGGGTTCAACTCAATAGCAGGTAAAACCTAATCTTGGGTTGAACCAAATTGCAGGTTAAACCTAATCTTGGGTTGAACCCAATTGCAGGTTAAACCTAACCTTGAGTTGAACCCAATTGCAGGTTAAACCTAACCTTGAGTTGAACCCAATTGCAGGTTAAACCTAACCCTGGGTTGAACCAAATTGCAGGTTAAACCTAATATTGGGTTTAACCCAATTGCAGGTTAAACCTAACCTTGAGGTGAACCCAATTGGAGGTTAAACCTAACCTTGGGTTGAACCAAATTGCAGGTTAAACCTAATATTGGGTTGAACCCAATTGCAGGTTAAACCTAACCTTGAGTTGAACCCAATTGCAGGTTAAACCTAATCTTGGGTTGAACCCAATCGAGTTTCAACTCAATCTTACCACGTAGACGAAACACGATTGAGACGAGCAGCATTCATGTTCTACAGTGAATTTAGGCATTGAGTCCAGCAGCATTCATGCTCTACAGTGAGTTTAGGCTCTAATACATAGCTATATACTAAAAGAAATAGTGAATTTTAGAGTTGTATTATTTGGATATTAGCCAGTTTCTGTGTAAATTCCCCGATTTAGATTTGACTAATTTGAAATTATTATAAATATGAATGCATTGAAGATTTAAATTGCCTGGTTTAATTATTGTGTTTTAAATGAATACTTTTCATTAACATATACAGGACTACCATTGTGCATCTTATCTAACGATAACATGGCCCAGATAGTACCCGTTAAAGTTCTTTGATTCAAAAGTAAGAAAATTAAGGATCTATGAAATAAATGAATTTTCCAGTTTTACTCATGGTACCATCAGAATCAGAATCTTTTTCTTAAATACATACAGAACTTTCATTTTGTATCTTATCTAACGATAAAATGGCCGTGTAAGTGAAGAAAGTTAATAACGGAACAAATGGCGTGTTTTATAGTGATCCAGCGTCTTTGGTATCCACAATACAATGCTTGTAATACATGCATACCTGTTCTGATTTCAGATTAATAATTTTTCTTCAGTAATAGATAGGAAGTAATGGGACAGACACACACAGATACAGCAACATGGAGATACAAAGTCGATTATATATGTAGATGATTTTCTTCAAAAATTGTTCAATACTGTTTAAACATATGTGAAGTGTTTGCACAGTACTTTCGATGATATGAAAAGTCATTCTGTTGATTTCTTCAATTATGTTATCTCTGAATTCCTGTGGAATATATGATCCATTTATTGAAACCTTTTCCGTAAGGTGGTTTTAACTGAAAAAAACTTGCAGGGGTTAAATCAGGTGACCGAGATGGCCAAAACATGACATCTGAACGTGAAATTAATCGACTGCTCAAGGCAAGCATCAGCATTGCAAAAGTTGTTCTTGCTGTGTGCTGTGTTGTTCCCCCTTGTTGAAAGCACAAATTTTACGTTTTCAAATCGTCGAGTTGTGGTAATTAATATTTTTGTATCATTTGTCAGCAGTTGTCTCTTGCTACTGTCATGGTTACTCAGTCCACATCTTTGGAAAAGTATGGGCTAATTATTCGTGCACTTGTTATGCCACACCAGACAGAAGCCTGCTCAGCATGAAGTGACTCCTACTGTTTTTCTTAGAGCTTTCACCACCAGAATTGGCAGTTTTGCTTATTTGTGTATCATCTGGCATAGAAATGTGTCGTGTTAGACATGTTTAGGTGGGAGATAAAAGTCTCATCATTAGTCAGTTTAAGAACGGCTGGGGCAAAGTACTTTTTTTTAAAGTCTGCATCTTAGAACTCGTGGGATTAGTTGAATTTTAATGGACACCCTTGCTAGTTTTTTGTCAGGATGTGATGTATTGATCTTGGCGAAATTCCTACTTCACTGAAACGTTTCCTACTCGACGCCTATAACTTTTTTTGAGCACTGATTGAAACATCCTTAATCATAAATGCATTAAGCACTGCTCTTGGTATACTAGAGCGTTTCTTATCAGCTGTAGACACAGAATTTTTTAATCATGAAATAATTGCAATTAAGCGATATCTACAAGGATATGTTTGTTGATTAAATATTGTCCGAAGTCATTTTGTACTGCTGATAAAAAACTATTGTGCGTGAAATAAGTTTCATTGTTATTGCTCGCTGTTCTTTGCAGTATGTTGTCAATTTGGGTTACTTAATCATGGTGTTATTTATGAATACAAGGCATCCTCTGCATTAGTATGCTATATGTATAGATACTTGATACAACTCCAAGGTTTCTTCTTTCGCTTGATATGTAACCCATTTTTCAGCTTTTTAGGCTTGTTTTATTAATTTTTAAAAGTAAGAAGTGACTTTGTTCTAAGTGTGAAAAAATTTGCCCGTTATCTGGGAATCTATATTGCTTTTGTAAATTGAATGAAAATGACTTAATATCGAGCCAAACAATTGTGCTAATGTACCAAAGTACAAGGAATTAAAAATCTAAGGAAAGAAAAGTTTTACAACATAACAAGTTCTGAATTTTCAACACTAAATTACTGCAGCTTTTGCTTTTTATTTGTCGTTAAGACCAAAATACGCTGCATTGATACGGAGTCATTTGAGACCATTTTCCCCACATGGCGAAAACCTTTTCCTATGGACATCATGGGGCTATCTTCTAATGGAAATCATGGGGCTATCTTCTAATGGACTTCACGGGGCTATCTTCTAATAGACGTCATGGGGCTATCTTCTAATGGAAATCATGGGGCTATCTTCTAATGGACTTCACGGGGCTATCTTCTAAT
>VCRD01000158.1:334553-355646 GCA_006783055.1 Trinorchestia longiramus
TGATGGGGCTATCTTCTAATGGACATCATGGGGCTATCTTCTAATGGAAATCATGGGGCTATCTTCTTATGGACATCATGGGGCTATTTTCTAATGGACATCATGGGGCTATCTTCTAATGGACATCATGGGGCTATCTTCTAATGGACATGATGGGGCTATCTTCTAATGGACATCATGGGGCTATCTTCTAATGGACATCATAGGTCTTCGTAGTAATGTATCACAAATCTTTTCCTACATCTGTTGCATTACAAGTGGTCGTCCAGACCCTTTTGTTTCGTTTAAAAAACTTGTTATTCGCTGAAATTTTGGGTGATGCCCAAATTTGAATTGCTGTAGATGCTTGTACGACATCTTAAGTATAAAATTTATATGAATTTGCTTCACATTTAGGGAATTGTAAAAAACGATGTACACTGTACATCAGATTCTTTTGATTGTGTCTTAGTGTACATCAACTAGCAAACGTTTTTTCCTTTCTAGTGAATGATAGCCAATATCTTGAAAAAATAGCATACATACGAGATTTAACATTTCTTATAAACATATTATTTAAATTTATGATAATGTGAACGAGAGCGGTTCGAGTCATAAGACAATAAAATATTTGAAAAATGTTTGAAGCTCTCTATATTAGCATTATAAAATGTGTAGGATAGTGCTACATGAATAGGATAACATGTAAAAGGGCCCCTAAAAATGTTAACTCATTTTTAAAAATGTCGTTTAGTTGTTTGTAAAAGAATATGATACAGATACAAAATAGATCCTATAGGTTTAGCTACATAAATCCTTAAAGAACTGATTTCTAAACTTAAATTTTGATTATCAATTGATGAAGGTTCACAGCAAGCTCGATGGGTCGAAATAATGTGATGGCAATCATTCACAAATGAACGACTTTAAGTCTGGTCTTCAATGAGCGACTTTAAGTCTGGTCTTCAATGAGCGACTTTAAGTCTGATCTTCTCTGCCGCTCTCCAGCGCTGAAATGAAACTCCTCAGCGTCCAGCGGCTGTAATTTGGCTGGTAATTACGTGCCGAGTTTTCAACATGAAATACTGGACCACTTTCATAAATTTTCTACCCTCACTGGATCCTGGAATTGTCATTGCTGATCTAGTTTACTCTGTGGTCGAGCTGTACATTACTTCTGTGTAGAGCTTTCGTTGTGCGTAGAAATGGCATTCTTAACCCTTCACTGATCACATATTCTACCGAAGAGAGAATTACAACACAACCACACACTGTTCATTGGCTGATCATATTGCCAGCAACGTCAAACGAAGCTAAACTGTGTCACGTTCTAAGAATTCTATTGATGTTGTATGCACTGCTGCTTTCAAGCAGTTTTTAAAAAAGGACATCAGGGTTCATTTGGTTGTTGGAGGAGTAGTTGTGATTTATTTACTTTGCGGTCGAGAAGTGCAAGACTTTTGGGTAAAACTTTCGTTGCACTAACAAATGCCGTTCTTAATTGTGATCTTATCAGGCTCATTAATTATAATTATTATGCATTGAATCGAGGAATGATCTCATTGAAACTTGTATTTCAGCATTAATGATTAGTTTCATGAAGAGACTGGTAATTAGATGTTTTTGTGATTGAACTTTTGACTGAAAATGAATAGTTTGTACTCCAAATTGATATTACTCAATTTCGAAATTTGAACTAGAAGTGGCAGGCATCGGTAGCTAAAATTCAGTTGTAAGTGCAATGCTATTAACTAAGAGGGTATTAGGACATTGGGCATTGAGAAAAATATCGTCTTAAAATGGTAAATAACTTATATTGGGTCCTTGTACATATACGTTTACGCTTCTACGGCTTCATCAAAAACAGGATGTCAAAAGGCGAACGCTTACAACTTACATCATGCTTCATGTTTCTCTAACGGTTTTTCCGGCACAGACTCAAGCTGGAAGCTGTTTGGATAACACCCCTACCAGACCCAACTTATGCGGGTAAACAACGGTAATTTCCTCAATTATCATGCTTTGGAACATCATCATTATGTTTACATCCCCAACGTACTACACAATAAAATAGGGGATGTGATTATAGGAAGTTTGTCCACTTCTATGTTTTGGTGCGTACCGAAACTGTTTTTTGTAATACTTCTGAGAAACAAGTACATAAATGCAAGAGTTTAAGAGTTATTCAAAATAGCTGCAGAGTGGCCTTACTGCCATCGTTTTCAATTTATTTTTTAATAGGTATTATTTGCTATTAATTAATAAAATAATGCAGTCAGACTTTCAATGCAAATATTGTAGATTGCTCATAACATTTGGAATAATTGGAGAACGCCATACGAGCGGCAATCATTATTTTGAACCGTCCTACTCCGCTTTATAAATATAGCGAACAGTTGGGTCTAAAAACTGTTTAAAATTATAATACTTCTATTTTTATTGATGAATTAGGCTGATAAAGTTGCAGTTCTTGCAGTCGATGTTTCAGGCCTCATCAAAATCGGAATAAAATACGGCTCGTGAATAATTGAGCAGCGTTAGAGCTACGTGTCATAAGAGGATTATTTTCAGGCATTTGCTCATTAAAAATCCCTCAATAATTTCAACAGCTATGCCTGCACCAATTAGTGTATACATCTAATTAGGGTTTTAAAATATTTGAAAGTTATTTTACATAACCGCAAATTTTCTGTCATATGAGTTACCGAGGACTTGTTCAAAATATGTGTAGTGCAGAGTGACAACATTCCGAATGCATAGTAGAGCAGTAAATTTCCAAATGTTTACTAGGCCAGTGAAAACTAAATAGGAAGTATAGGACACTCAAGTTTCAAATGTGCTGTAAGAGCGAGGAAATTCCGTGTCTAGAGGGCAACTAGATTCCAAATGTGTCAGATGCATTGATGCATAAATGTATTAATTACTAGTTCTTTTAAATTGCATGTTCAGTTTCTTAATTATAAAGAAAATAACAGTTTCGCTGCTCCTCTCGTGCAACAGTCAGAGATGTCAGTATTTAAAAAAAATTATTACGATGCATGATTACTTCTGATCAAAAGTGTTAGGAATTGGATGGCAATTATTCATTTTTTCTCAAAACAATTCTTAAAACGAAGCGATTCATTACTAAAAACGAAACGGATATTACCATAGTCCAAAATTGACATTGATTTCTAATTGGTGTGGATCCCACACACCAGCTTCATAATGAGCAATGTACATAAATGAACAATTCATGAGTGTACCAAATTATCTAATTTCCAGCAGGTCGTTGAGCAGGCGGCGGGAAGTTGGTGGATCTGCAAAGTATGACAGAGAAGAGTTGAGCAGAACCGGCATTAAGGAGCGTTAATGTGAAGTGTAATTAGATCTTCATGCGCTGCTTTGTCTTCATTACGGCTCCAGAGATCTCCATTCAAGGTGCTCGAGCACTGTCCAGTTGGGACCCTTTAAGTAATTATCTTCTCTTTAATATATGGCTCTCAGTTTTACCATTTGTAACCAGTTTTCAGATTCCTGTTACTGAGTCTGAAACAGGAAATTTGTATGAAATGTAATTTGATTGATTTACATAATACGCTACCTGTAGTGAGAATTAGGAACCGGGAATAAAAACGTACATCAATATACTACTCTATCGTCATGAAGAATATCTTGAGACAGCCTTTCATTCCTTACCTAATAATACTTTCTATTTTTCAAAGTGATGTTAACTTCTGGGTTGTGAAGTATTCCATTCAAATACTAAAATTTGATACAACTTAATGATACATTAGTTATGACATGAAATTTAGTGATAACTTTTTCAAGCAGTCAAATCTAAAGTAAGAAACGAAGAATGTTATATATTCTACCTCAAAATTTATGTGAAAAAATGAGCAAGTAACTTCTTTAATATAGTCTTTGCCGTCAAATAATGCATTGTTAATTAAATTTCTACTGCCAGCTCGTGAGCCTGTTTCTCCCTCACTTTTTCTCTACATGTCTGACTATCCTAGCTTCCTTATCTCGCATCATAGTAAATGTGGTATGTGTTTTTATATTAAATGTTCTTTATAATATATTCAAACATTGTTTAAATGCATTTTAGACATTGTTTAAAATGTTTTGAACATGTTAAGCATTTGCATAGTTATTTTCACACCATCGCTGAGACACAGTTCCCAGTTTGCCTCAAAATTCATTCATAGCAAAATTTCGGGAAAAAATGGTCGTTAATTGTGTAATTTTTGGGTAAGTCTGTTCTTGAAACTAATGGAAAATATCTGAACAAGTTATTCTACAGTAAACGTTGATTCGTATTTCATTATACCTGCTCACATTATTTAACTTCTCGTCATCAAATTCCAGTTTGAATTCCTGACATTCTGGGTGAGAAGTTTTTAGTTCAATTTTGCCATGGAAGTGAGAATATTAACTTAATAATTACTGAAAAAGTTTTACCTCTGCTGATACGTCACACGACTCAAACGAGCGTATGAACACAAGGAAAGTAGTACATAGATGAACATATGATGTTTCGACAATTTTGTGACGAGGAAACTCCATTTCCGTTGCACGTAGAAACTGATGACAGAAACTATGCACAAGTCTCTGTGACTAGAGCTCATGATCTCCGCACGTCCTCCCCATAATACAATGAAGAACACAATGACCCACAATAAAAAGTATTGCTTATTCATGACATATGTTTCAGTGTAGACAAGATCGTGCGCGTTTCGCTTCAATCTTTCAATCTATCTATCAAATATTTACGTCAACACCATTGACGTAAATATTTTTAGCGAATAAAACTAAAATATAATCATCACGAATAATGTGAACATTGCTTTATTCCAACACCATTAAAAATTTAACTCAGGGTTCATGAATGTTGATCACCTCCAATCTGCAGAAAATATTCAAAAGAACATGGCCTTCTTTTTCACGACTTCAAATCTCTTAGAAGTTCTTCACGGAATAAACTGTAGAAAAATTGATCAACTTCATAGACTACCTTGTTTTCAAATACATTGCTGACATAACATCTTAAGTCTTTTTAAATGCACTGTGCTTTAAATGTTCGAAATCTGCGTGTATGTCTCTCTTTTGATAATGAGTGGTATAACATATGTTGGTGCTGGTGTGTGTATGTATATACCTACGACCAGTTTCATCATGAAGTAGCAATGTGTTTTTGTGCGAAAAAGCATAACAATCTTACGAGAATGAAAAGAAATAATTGATTTTGGACGAAAAGCCAAGCTTGAATTTGAATTGGTATATCTCTATGTGTCTAATGCTATCGAAGTAAATCTTGAATTTTTTATGAGAGGCTCAGCAAAAACTCTTGAAATTTTCAGAGCATGATACGATTATCCTTGCAAGGATTCAAACTCACAAATTACAACACAAAGTTCAAGCAGGTCAAATAATAGTGAAGCTTATTAGTTGAGATGCCATCGCTAAATTGAAAACCATCTTAGAGTTGTCATTGCGGAATATTTTACAGTTGGATTGTAAACAACAGTTTTAGTGCGCAAGGGTTCAAGCAACTACAGTAAAGTTTAGAAAATGCAGTTATTCATTTAGTAAGACTAACTATAAATACAAGTACCACCAACCTTTAAGAAATCGAGGTTCCCTTTTCCGAGGGTAAGCAGTTAAAACCGTTCCAGAAAATCTTTTCGAAAAGGGAAAATTATCGGCTGAACGAACTTCGAGCGTCAAGGAAATCGATGTCTAAATTCTGTCCAAACTTGAGAGGCACGTCGATCAAGAAACGAAAGTTCTCTAAGGATTTTCAGGGCCTGCAAATGCAGTTGAATGTGCAGTAGGAAATGTACATTAAATGTTAGCGTACGCTGTATGAAATTTTCTTATTCAATTTTTGGTAAAACTAAAATAGTGCAGATACTAGCTTGAGTTATAAAGTACAGCAGTGTATGGAAACAATCAGACGTGTTAGGTTCAGTGATTTGTAATTTATTATTATTCAAACTTTTTAATCGGTATTCATCACCAATGCATGCACACCATACTTTAGAGTGATAGTGAACATCACTAAAAGACAAAAGTTTGAAGAATGAAGTAGTGAGTTCCAACTTTGACAATAATTTTGCGACTGCGAGAAGCAGTGCTCGAATTTGCGTTTTTCTGTTGTCCACAGTTTCCCCTTATCTTTTGATTACAGTGAAAACTGTAGATACTTCTTACGTTGTAGCAAATGAAACATATGCCTGGTCGATAAAGCTAGATGTGAGAGACATCTCGATGTAAGAGATATATAGATGTAAGAAATATCTAAATGTTGGAGATGCCTAGATGCAGATGTCTAGACGAAAGAGACGTAAGGATACATATAGAAGATATCTAGATGAAGGAAACGCTTTCCATGGTCCTTGCGAGGGAGATACGCAAAATTTAGACTTGCGAGGCTTTCTTTTCCTCGGAAAACATCCACTGTCGCATTTCTTGCAGCCACGGAGACATTCGAAAGCTTTTACTTGACGTTTCCTGAGATTGATGGTGAGCTTCAGAAAGGGCATTATTTAGATCAGGAAAACTAATGGAACTGGTTTGTTTTACAGTGGCTGCTAAGAAAATGGGTTTGAGGACCGTACTGAAATCATTAAAGTCACAACCAGTAGCAATGACATTTTTTGTGCTACTCAATTCTAGCTAAGGCAAAGCAAAGACTAGGGTCAGAGTCCACCAATATGTGCAGTCGAATTTTTTGACGAAATATGTGTGCATTTTCTACTCGTAACAGTACCGAATCATTATTAGATATATAGGAACAGTCATTATAGGGTTGTGATATTTAATTCATTAGAATATGTTTATTTGTAAATAAATTATTAAATGATTTTTTATGAATACATTATAAATTACAATTCATAATAATGAAATTTAATTGGTAAAGTACGATATTATTCCCTCTTAATGACTTGAATTAAAAATGTTATGTGTTCATTTGCTGAAAATAAAGTTAATCCTCTTATAGTGGAAGTCATGTTCTAGTTTTTAATATTTTACATCTCTCCGCTCATTATTAGGTAACTACAAAATATTGAATGCATTAGTGTGAACTATCATTGCTAGTCTTTATAGCTACCATTCAAATTTCAACTCCGTTAGCGAATTTTGTGATCAACTTCGCATTGAGAAGCTTTAAGGCAAAACTAATCCTTTCTATAAGGCAAAAAAATTCTGCCGTTTTACGGCAGAACTAGCTCTCGAATTATTGTTTTTTACTAAAACTTTTGCATGATCACTTCAAAATTGCTTGAGCATTTCAATTACTTCAAAATTATCTGACATGTTCAGTAATAATAAATATCCATTTTTGAGGCGTTCGTTATAAAGGATGGTCAATAGAACTTCGTTCATTTCTTAAATGCTGCGCTTACTAAAAGTGTTTCTTTGTTAATAAAAAAATACACTTGTATATAAAGATGCCAAGGAGGAGACCTTTGTAAGTAGCGTGTATAAAACTCACAGTTAAAAATTTTCTCATTTCTAAAGTTTCAGAGACCAATCAGAGGATTGAAAATTGTTTTACCTGATAGCAAATCACTATTAAGACACTCGATGGAGTCGTTACTCAGTAATAAAACATCTAGAAGTGCATACAATGTGAGTGAAGAGAAGATTGCATCTCAGAACACTCTGTATTTATAATTCAAAAATTAAATATTGCACGATTACTGCTTAACAATGAAATTACTGTTACGCAGGATAACAACGTCATGCAAAGACAGTGATATATTTTTGTTTATAAAAGACAGATACCTAGATTGTTACTCAGTCAATGAAAAATAGCTTAGTTCTAGCTCTGAAGATGATGAGATTAAGTTTTTAAATCAAGAATTTCATGAATGGCAAACAGCAAGAATGTCAGTCAGTAACGATGACTGACATTCTGTTACAGAAAAGTAACAGAAGAGAAGAGAAAGCAATATCCCAGCGGCGAAGAGAAACTTTAATTGACTGATGAACTTTGCCTCGCTTAAACTCATATGAACAATTCGTCATAGCTATCAGCACACCGTACACTGTAAAGCATGAATGTAACTCATAAATCACACACTTCATTGAGTTCTAACTATGAATAATTCGTTCATATTTGTAGCGATTGGAATACTCAGATCAAAGCGCTGGTACTCGCTCCTGATTTATCCATAAATAAAACTCGTGATGAATAATGTTGCTCTCCTTGATAAAAGCTTCAAGCACAGAGATAACTCGCACAAATAGACGTGGAAGATTTACTGCTTTTCATTTTATGCATGTAAAATTTCATTTGAAATGCGTGTTTGTTAATAGCTTGACTATGGGATGCAAAATAACAGGAACGAATGTATTTACCAATGAACGAACCAAGATATGCATCCGGCATATTAGGAGGTCATTTCAGTCAATTATTTCGCTTGAGCATATGTGGAGATTTTTTCCCCGTGCCTCTGCTTCCTAATGCAGTTACGAAAATGATATAAATTAGATATACCTTATTCAAACATTGGAAAATCAGTTTTTTCACAAAGTGCAGCAAATAGTAACAACTACTCAGCCACTGATTATTGTTTCGTGTTGTGAAGTCCATTAAATTTTGTTCGACCTGACATATAGCTCAGCCGTGCGGCTAAGACGTGTCTAAATTATGCGATACGCTCGATATCTGTAATGCCTGTACTATGTGACTGCAAATGCTACATTGGTCTCGATATTTTTTTTGGATTTACAAATGCATATCAAGTTAGTCTTAGCATCTTTCTTTGATTTACAAATAAACACTAAAATAATTTCGATATATTTTTGATTTCTTATCAGGATTTTATTGCCAATCACTTGAACAAAAAAAATGAACTGTATGTTTCAATTGTTTTTACGTGTCTTCTTTAAAATGAAGCATTCAGAATGTAAGCACGTGTGAAATTTATTTCATTATATCTAATTTTTCGTTATTATAGACACGTGACTACCTACGTTTGTACATACAAGTATGATTGAATAGATAATATGACATAAATGTGAATGAAAAACGATAAATTATTTTACTAGTGGCACTTACGATAGAACAACCTGTTGGCTGATTAGACTTTAGTTAGACCTCCAAGTATGCGTTTCCTTGTCAACGCCACAATTGATTCGACAACACGCTGGATCTCGTGTGGCACGTGTGCGCAATTCAGAAGACACAATTACTGCTGCTGACTACCACTATAACAGCGCTCATTTCAATAGGTAGACAATTTTGGAAAGCACTGAAAAATTCTGGTCAGAAGTGAATCAGTATTAAAATGTTTCTATGTAAATCCCTGTAAGGAACTATCTAACTGTGCCATTAATTTACTATTGTTGCCAAACTCAAATACTGAGGCTGAGGGAGTGCTCAGTTTTACATACATATTAAAAACAAATTAAGAAATAGAATGGAAGTACCTACAGTATGTTGAAAAGTATTTTTTACGTGAAGTACGGCCTAAGGCTTAATGATAGGTGTTCTAAAGACTATGACATGTCATCAACAGTATCTAATTCAATTGGAAATAAGAATACTTATAACGAGGAAGATCAACAGCTAAGTTGTCAAGACAACATTTTTAACATTTTTGAAGGAAGCTATATTTAATTGGGCAAGTTTTCAACAACACTTATCTAGTTTTTCAATTTGGTAAGTTGTAGCTATTAATTTATGTAAATATTAATTTAGCTCTTGCTTTAAGCTCTCACTTATATTTTTTGCTCATTTTAGCACTTTTTTGCAGCAAATCTGGTACTTTTTGGGCAATTTTATCTGGCAGCACTGCCATCAGGATACATGTGCTTCAAGGTGAGAGATAAGCCAGACTTCGTTAATACATAAACCAAGACTTGTACGCGGTTCTCTTTGTGAGAGAAACTTGAGAGACTGAAACCTGAAATTTCAATGCACAATGAGTGCTTTAAACATACAAAAATGATTAATACGATAAAAGAAATATTACAGAATACTGAGATAGAATAACTAGATTTCTAAGAATTGCTAGAACTAACAGACAAAATTTTTTACTAAATGACAATGCGACCCATTCAAAAAGTCCAATGCATATTGCTGAAAATCTTACATACAAATATCTTTAGATATATCAGATGGCTATTTTTTAAATATAAAATTAATTATCGGCGATTAATCGCCGATATCACACGTAAGTCTACAAAATTTGAAATGAACAGTGAACAGATGTAACAGAACTTTAAGGTAATGTATTAATGTAACGTCCCTTACACTTTATGCCTTGAAAAACACGTTCATTTGTCGATATAGCCAATTTATTGTAGCAGATGGCACCGTTCTCGATGCAACTATTTTGGTATTCTGTAAGTCATGTTCGAAGTCAATTGCCGACCAGCAGCATAAATTTATCTCTTATTGATGGACCAGAAATTTTCTATTGGGTTAAAATCTGGCAAATTTGGAGGCCACCTTTAAATCGTCTCTGAATCCTAACGAAGTTGGATATTGCTTAGTTGCTTTAGTTGAATACTCCGAACACAAATAACTTACACTCTGCCAAGAACTCTCCGCACTTCGACTCCCTATATTCAGGGGCTCTACCAGCAAGAAATTAGTACGCCAGTGCTCGACGTTAAGACGTGGTCGAGAGCGGCGACGAAATTAGAATCAACTTATAGAATATTAAAATACCTAAATACAAGCCATTAAACTCATCTTTTTTCCTTTTCTTTTCTCCTATTGGGTTCCTAGACGGTGCCTTACTCCCTCAGATGCTCATTCCGAGTAAGACAAACGACAAAGATATTCAAGGTTTGCTCGGAGATAAGAGATGTCTTAGGGTTGGGAATGAAGAGTGATAGCGATCACTACAGATGACTTTAGGCGAAAGTTGCAATTCAAAATTGCGAACAAAGTTAGATTTTAATTTAAAGCATTATTTTCGAACAAACTCAATGTAGACACTGAGTTTGTTCGAAAATAATGCTTAAAATAACTGCGATGTTAATCAAGGCACCACAGAAACATCAAATCAATTGCAACATTTTTTTGTCAGCCTTGAAGAAATATGTCCAGTATGTAGGAAGAAATTTATTAATTTGTTCGAAACATTTAATAAATAATTAATATTGAGTCGATAGGCTGAAATTGCAAAAATTGTTTGACCTGTTTGTATAATGAAATATTTTTGCTTGAAATTTAAAAAAATTAACATTCAAATATCCATCCAGGCTTAGATTGTGCATAAATATGAGGGCTAAAAGTTTTAAATGCAAAAAAAAATTGTTCGGTATTTTTCTCGAGAAAACTTGAAACACATTTACGAATGCTTGCTTCTGACCGTAGATCGGGCTTCAGAGAATAACTAGCTCAGGCACGAGCGAAACTTCTGACTGATGTCGAGGATATAAGTGAAATAAACGTCAAGGCATTGTCATCGCAGTTATAGTCCTCAAGCTTATTGCAAACTTCATGTCAGATCAAGATTTTGGTAAAAACATGGTGGACTTGAAATATCTACTGAGATATGGAAACTTCAGCAGTGATTTCTTTCCCAAATTAAAAAAAAACATTTTTTCTTCAAATTGCTGTGTATTCTGTAGTAGTATTATTGACAATTTACGCACCAGATATTTTAAACAACCATACAAAATTTTACCAATGAAGCAAATCTTTAGTGAATGTTTGGTAATATTTCACAGACAGAAATATATTACAACTCATATTTTTCTTGGTCAAAACAAGTGAAATTTTTGTGAGCAGCTTCAGTTTAATAAACATTAGGCTCTGTGTTCATAATAAATGGTCAACTTTTTTGACTCGACGAGGAGGGAAAGCTTGGAATAAAATCAAACTTGTTGCCCCAAGACCACGATGTCAAATCAGTGCGTCCACTATCAAATTTTCTTATTTCCTGTAAAATACCGACACGTGTTGGCAAAGTTCCAGTAATCGAGAGACAGAATTAGCTTCCAGGGATTCCTGCCATTCCTTCTTTCCTGAATTGTCCCTGAATCTTTTGCGATTGAATTCTATTTGACTACTGATAGTTTACTAAACAAACTACTTCTATATTTTATAGAATTTTGAAAAACTCTTCATTGAAGTATTTGTTATAACCACGACCGATTGAAGAAAGACTCCTCTATTACAAATCAATATGAATAAACAATTCCTTCCTTCAGTTGTTTTTGTACTTAATTCAAGCAATTGAAGAAAATCCATTGAAGTTTTACTGTTGTATTATGTTTCACAATATTGTTCCCATTGCTTTACAAGGGCAAAAAAACACACGAAACATATGGAGCTTAAATCTTTGAAGACCGCCTTATGTGGAATATCGAGGCCATTACTAGCAGCTGCTTCCTATTGTTGATACGAGAGGACCTAAAACAAGAATTCGGGGAAAAGATACAAAATGAACACAACAGAAAAATAATAGGAAGAACAGTGTCTTAGATTTGGGACAAAGAAACGAGAGGTCACACATCATGAACGAACGTTCATTCTCCTTTATTGCCTTAGATGGATTATTTCTTTCCTTAAAAGTTGTACATAAATGTTCGAGCATTTAAAACTCTTATAGCTCAACGCCAATAGAATGTGCATGACATTCGTCCTGCATCTTTTGAACACTTTGAACCTTATTATAGTGACATAAAATGTAATTCTTTTATGTTACCAAATTAACAATGTCATTGCCGTGTACTCAATAAAATTATAAATTTATTCATCATTTTAAACTACTTTATAATTAATTGAACCTCAGATGCACAACAGTATATGTATGTATATTCTTGACTATATTTCTAATTGTACGTGCTTCGCTTTTAGAAAGGCGCTATTAACTTAGGACGACGTCGCAGCTAAGGCTGGAAGGATTTCGTCACATTACGAATTATTTTTGGTGCACGACGGAGGTGCTGGAATTGCACGTCAATTGCACGACTCCTCTGTAAAGCTGCTGGCTAGAAGCAATCTTACGGCCCGAACTGCTTTTTCGCGAGAGACTGAAAGCGGACTCTTCTTTCGAAAATCTCTGTCGCTTGTTTACTCAGATTTCTGAGATCTTTGTCAGCTTGTCTCACCACGCTATCGTGAAGGACTTAGGTTGACGGATACCATTTCGCTCCTTACGAAGACTTGGCAAAGAACATCAGTCCCCCTTCAGACATATAAAAGTTTTCTTCATAAAAACTTTTTGGGATATGGCATGAATAGGCCTCCAGTGTGATCACACATCACGCGCAGGACCGTGATTGGAGCGAATGAGGTGTGCGAAGGTGAAGGTGAATTTGTACATCTTATATCCAGAAATGTACAAGCCCTCAAATAAACCCTAACTCTATTATATATATTGTATACCCTAACTCTATTTATTGGAAAAAGGGATAATTAATCTTAAATACAATGGTTGAAAATAAAATTATTTCTTGGTAAAATATTCCTTATAAAAAAGTATTTATATTTTTTCTATGTAATAGGACACTGGATTTCGAACGTACCTTTATTGTTTAAATCGATTGCTGTGTTTCGACAAGATAAACTTGAGTTATTATAAACATCATAATGTATCTTCTTTACCAAGTTCTGAAGCAGTACTTCTTATTTCCATTGGATGGTAGCTTCTTCCGATTAAAAATTGAATTCGCCAATTTTAAGATTGAATTGGTGAAAGCATCTAAGTTTGGTGACATAATATAATAATTTTAAGCAAATAATATTTAACGTACAGGATTTGTTAGGTTTATAAAAATCCCTTACATGGCAGACTCTTGCGTAGAAAACACAGCAAGTATACAATTAACATAATGATAAGTGACAAAAATTCTATAACAACATGTTGACATGAATTGTTATAGTTAGAAGAAATACCACTCATAAAAAAACGAAACTATGTTGGAACAAACATGGTCATGGTCATTGTCTTTAGCGCTCATTGATATCAACGAGTAAAAAATGTTTACTATTTCATATCTTTATGTATTATATTGCTGATATTTCAATTGGAGTTATGGAAGCTTGCTCCTTCATAAAGATCTAGCTGCTAAATTCTTCTCTCTCACTGCAAAATAAATAAAAATAAATAATGCAAAATAAATAAAAATAAAAAAATTAAAAAGTCAGATTATTCGTGGATAAAAACTAGAATTACCTTTCTTCTTCAGAGTACATGCTCCCACAACACAATGAATAAAATGTATTTTATCCTTTAATTCATCTTTAATCAGTAATCAACACTTACTGCCCCAGATTTAGCTTCCCCCTTTGCCTCAAACTTGAGCCCTTTCCGCTATAGGTTTAAGCCCCTTGGCCCCAGACTTGGGCTCTCATTGTCTCCGATTTTAGATCTCCTTTCCTGAAACTTGAACCCCTTCTTTTACAGATTTACACCTTCCTTGCTCCAGATCTACGCTTCCTTGCTGCTGGCTTGGATTTGGTAGCAAGCTTACTACGTACTCTCCACCCTGCAGAGCTTGTGTGCGACGCTGCCGACGATGACCGTCAAAAGCCGTCGGTTTGCCAGAACTAGTTAATCATTTTCAAGACATGTTTTCATACTACAATAAAAATGGCAAGTTGTTCATAACCTAATATTTATTGTTTGCAAAAAATGCAACTTCAAAGGAATCTAGTTTTGCAATCAAGTAATCTGAATTAAGTAATCAAGTAATCAAAATAATCGAATAATTTAATAGAGCAGCTAAGCAATTTAATCAAATAATTAAGTAAGGTAGAAGTGCAGAGCTCAATTATTTAGGGTTATTAGAGCTTAATGATCTCTAGAGGTCATTTGGGACAGGTTTAGTGTTTGCCCCTAAACAGGAATGAGTGAATATATGCATAACTTAGAGTACAAGACATCCATGAATTTACTGTAGTCGTCTTTGTCAGACCTTTTAAGATTCTTGAATGTGATTGTAGTTAGTATGTCAGTAGAACGACGTATGAATTTGCATTTATTATTTTAATCCTGAATGAACATGTTTTTTTTCATGTTTTTTCATCAACATGTAGCTACCTTGTCTGTTGAATGATCCTCATACTACGAGTATTTCATAAAATGTTATATCCTACACACTGTAACTCTAATTTCTGAAGCGTTTTCTTCAAGGTTGAAGCCAGATTTTGATACCTCGGGCACGTATAGCAGGGAAGAACTATGCTCAATACATTCCCCTCAAGTTGCTCTTCGATGCGGAACAACAAAGTCTCATTTCGAAATTGACTGAAAAATGCTGAGCTGTTATTAACTGACCTCGTAAACGCATAAAAACTGCATCATGTTTGAACTCAGTCTGCTTTAAATACAAGTCACTGCAGGGCAGAAGGAATCTCCCGCGACGCATCAAAGCGTCTGGGTGAGAACTGGGAAAGATAGTGTGAGGACTAATTATTATATTTTGAAGAAATGCCAGTCCCTCTACGGTTATATTACCTCTGGAAGAACTGCTAGTCCCCACAGTTTATGAAGTTTTGAAGAACTGCTGGTATCACATGGTTGTACAGGATGCAACAATATAACTTTCATTTTTGCCTTTCAAAACGTTGTGAAAAAAGAAATTATGTTGTCACACCCTGTATTATCTTTTGAAGAACTGTTAGTCCCGCACGATGACAGTGTTACGAGCGCAAATTGTGGTTTCTATTTTTTGTCCAGTGGATATGAAGTATTTGTTTCACTTACATGTAAATCTAGCAAAGAGGCTGCTTCACAAAATAACAGGGAATGTTATACCTACGTTGCATATTTTACACACGTAACACGTCATGTTTTACCGTATTTTAATTTATCAATAAACCAAAGTTCCATTTACTTCTGTTCGACAATGCTGTAGTTATAAGATTTTCAATTGGAGGCTGAACATTTGAAAATTTGACTTACCATTTTTCATGCTTTTAGGGTCCCTCTGTAATATAGAAAAGTACATATTTTCTATGTTGTAAAAATTAGCCGATGCAGACAACACCATGTCTCACGTCCGCCTGGGCATGGAAGCTGATACAATTCAGCATTGTTTCTGATGAACTATGCAAGGAATCCAAACTAAATGAATACAAATATAGTTACGATTTTGTTGCACCGAAGTGTCCGTCGAAAGAAATTTAAGTTCGGTCCAAAAAATGTGGGCGAAAAAATTTCTTGGATGTTTCACAATTACTCAGGAGCAATGAGTCATTACGGAGATTAGGCAGTTTGAACATGTTAGGTACAGTGCAAATCCTTATGAGTGAATCTGGGAAATAAAAAGACTTTGAATGGAGTAGGAGAGAATTAAAATGTCTTTAAGTGCAAGATTTCAGTCCATTTTGGATTAAAAGTTATTTTTATTCAAAATGGACCGAAATCTTCTGTTCAAAAGTTGAGTTTATTTTTAGTTGAAAAGTTTTCCAACTGAAGGACATTGAAGAGCAACAGTAGTCGAACGATTTGAAACGTTAACAATCTTTTAGATACATTAAATTAAAAGTTAAAATATAAAACAATCCTATTACATAATATAATGCCTAAAGATTAAACGCTTAGTGGAAGAACTTCATGAACATGGTAAAAGATCCTGAACCTGGTAAAATTTGACTATCTCAGTTTATATATTTTTCAACTCAGTTTGATATACTGTGTTTTATAGTCAACCCCAGTGAATTAAATTAAAAATTTACTTTACACTGAGTATCAAACGAACTTCTGCCTCCTTTCCTCGTTCTAAGAAATATTTCGAATACCACAAGGGCATTTTTCACCCATTACGATGCATTAAGTTGCAAACACGACGCGTTCAGGAGCATGGCCTGTACATCACATACAGCCGAGGCTCGGAAGAGATTGCGCATTCAGCAAGATTTTATGGAATCGTGAGATCAAATGAGCAGTTTATCACGGTGCTAAAGAGGACACCCTGTTTACTGAAGTCCTTTTCTAGCATCTTTTGATGCAAAGCTAAAAGTCTTCAGGGACCTAGTAAAAGATAAAAATATGAGTTAATTTCCAGTTGATGAGTATATGACTAAGCTAGATTTTAGGGTATAAATCAATTATAGTAAAATAGTTTCGATAATTACAAGAATTTCAGTTCATTTGTAATTAAATAGTATTCGAACAAGCTAAAGCTCAAGTCGATGAGTTTAAAATACTTTCCAGAGAAAGAATTTAGCCCATTTTAAAATGAAAAGTTTTTGGATTCAATGCATTGGAATAAATTCAGCTTAAGATCTAAGTTAAGTTGTAGCTTAAAAGTATTTTGATTGATGGATTTTTTACTAAATTAAAGTTAAAGATTTCGGTTTTTCTATGGTTCAAATTCAAAATTGTAGTTTACTATTACGTGAAGAAAATTTCTAAACAAAAAGCATGTGCTCGTAGAAGGAGAAAACTACGATTTCTGAGAATCGAGTAGAAAAGTTGTCTTCTCTGTGCAATGACGTACGCAAGTGATCACGTTCTTTCCAGACGCTATTTCGTAAGAACTGAATGAAGAGTTAGTATCAAATTCTTCAGCAAGCATTTGAAATAATCAAGAGAAATCTCTCGACTGTTCAGAAAGATAATCGATAAATAAATATAACCCGGCATTAGAGAGGGGCGTACGATTGAAGGGGGTCGTTATGGTGGGAGACTATAAGGACCATAGGCCAAAAAGATATCGGATAGCGTCAAAGGAATTCAGCATCTCGTGGTATAGAATTGCTAGATTCAGATCTTGAAACTCATCGACTTCATTAGAGAGTTGCTCGGAGCCTTTTGCTTATTCATAAAATCCAAGTGAAACACACGCTCAGTTGATATCTATGTTAAGTGAGTAGCCTTTAATAGACTACGGTTTGGATTGAGAATAACTGAAAAGATGGATTTGTATTTACGGACTACAAGTTTGATTTCAGTTTGCTGTTTACATAGGCTGGATGCCAAGAGTCTTCACTGGTGATTAGTCTTCCCTGAGCTAAAGTTGAGGCTGAGAGATCGTTTTTATAGACCGTGATGAGATTCTTTTCGATTGTACGTGACATGCGTGAAGAATGAGCTTTATAAAGTGCGCTTTAATAGTGGTAAAAACGATGGGTACAGAGTACTTGAAAGCGTCCTGAGGACTTTTTTTGGAGGAAAATATGTTTAGCAATTTCGTATGAGTGTTTGTATTAATGAAGCTCAGTTATAACTAAAACTATGATTTTATGCCTACCGGATGCAGTCTGCACAAAGATAGTCTGTCATTAAATGCTTGGTGAGGATGGTGTCTGTTTTTTCAAACAAAACGAAGTAGCAAGGATGCTCTCAAAGCATTTCATATTTTATTTCACTTCATTTATAAAATCAACTTTTTTCTCATACTTAATTCTTTTCTGTTTCTTCACGTATTTTACATTTCATCTTAATGACTTCTAGTGAAGTTTGCACCCTTCATGGACACTCTACAAAAGTGGTCTTAGTTACCTTTATAGTAAATTTTGCACGGGAAATATTTTTTAGCTGTAGCCCTACTTGGCATCTTTTACTGCATTCTTTTGCATGGGGTGCCATAAAACGACAAAAGCGCACACTATAAGCATGTTTTATTGAGCAAGAAATACTAGCAAAGGCCCCAAAGTCAAGAGACACGAGCTACCCTCATGTTTGTCAGAGCTCATTGTGTGTGCAAAATTAAAGACTCTTTGTCTCTTCGCAGCACTGATGGGAGAATTATTCGTGTCAAATTTTCAGCCGAAACTACAACAAGAATTCACTTAGATGCTTACCAGGGTCGTTCTTCCCTGCGGGCGTCCTGAATATTAAGAAAGTTTTCGCGTCTTGACCTTCATAAGTTGTCAGAATAACATAATTCCTAGCGCATGTCAAGCACGCCGTGCTGTTTTGGAATGTAGGAAAACTTGTCAGCTGCTCACGGAACTCGAAACGAATGTAAAGAAATTGGACAGCAGCCTGAAGGATCTGTTGTTCACAAAAACATATTAGTCTAGTTTTAGTAAACAATTATGTAAAGTGACTATCATATTTTGTCCTAGCAAAGTCTACAAAAAATACATTCATGAAATTTTTTTTCTATGGGTGGGAAGGTCAACGAGATTCTTTACTTCGGTAGATCTCTACTCGTAAGGTAAAAGAAAATTTACAGTATAAATAAACTTGTCATGTCAACACAATGAGAAATAATTCCAGCAATTTTAACACTTTTAACGTGCAATTGTAAAGTTCTGTAAACTAACGATTTCTGTATGAAAAATGTTTATGTACTCCGGCATTCAATTACAAAATGTATCCTTGGTGTTGGTGCCAGAGTAAAATTATAACGTCAGTGCTAATATTGTCCTTGAAATTACCTTCAAGCATCGCTCTCATTTTTTTGCCCAAGGGGGCCTACGCAAACGCACATACGTTTATTCTATGTACGATTTTCTACAAGGACTTCAACGATGAACTTTGCCGTGCTTTTTTGACCATGTAATAAATAATAAAATTCTAATATTATTATCATTGGTGTTCAGATCTTGCACTTAGCATTCTTTCCTAATAAAATGCCTTGTGAACATTATAAACCATTTTTGACAAGGTTTTCCTTCAATTTTAATCACGGGTTCGAAGATTTTTAAAGTTCCGCAAAATATTTATATTAATTACGGAAATAATTTCATTTCTGTCTGATGTACACAAAAACAATTTCAATTTATTTTAGAAAAGAAAATTCACATTCAAAGACTCTGTATTCTGGTTAATCTATTCAATATAATGACGACCAAGTCAAACTTTTCCAGAATTGTCTCAAAAGTTGGGCAGTTCGCATGATACTGAAGATCATCGTCTTCCGTCAATGGAAAATACTCAAAGACTCGACTCATGAGTACAGAAAACATTGACCAAGAGACACAAGTTCCAACGTTTATTTAATTTCAACGGCTTATCCACGCCTTCCATGGCTACTCATGTATAATCACGAAAATTACTTAGAATATAGAATTATAGACGAAAACCTTTAACTTAGAATATAGAATTGGCCGTTTGGCTCATTCTTGGGTTGATACCAAAGTCCCATGCCGTCTAAAGTAAAGGCATCAATCATACACGTATACCTTAACGTACACATTAACTTTGCGTATACATGAAACTGAGAAAAGGAAAATAATCCCAACACGAAGGAAACACCCATGATAAAGGCACAGCTAAACCCATGTCAGCGAATGATCGATGTCTGATCAAACGGGAAAGGGATAATCAAAAGTGAAATAATTCAAAACAACTGTAGTTTTCGAAAGTAATTGTTCCATGTTTTATTCAAATTTGATTTCAGAGCTTCAACATCATTTCTAGGAGCAGAGTAGTATTATTTCTAAAAAAAACTAACTGCAAAGAGAACGCCACAGTGTTGGACTCTGTTCATGAGGGAGACCATTGTTCTTTGCTAACGAAAACTAGCGCAATGTCTACACCTTTGCTGGTTTACATCAGCTCGTTACTTCATCATTTTGAAAAGATTAAATATCTTCATAATGAGTTGTATAATACAATTCTCTCAACGCCTCTTCAACATTTTTTTGTGCGCAATTTCTCCTTGGTTCGCATTCTTGCTGTATAAAAATAAATAAGAATTTCCATTTTCTGGAATAGATGTTATAACCATCATCAACACTGGTTTGTGGCTGGAAAATTTTTCCTACTGTTTAAGGGATGAATTCAAAACTTGTTGAAAGAACTCCGACCCTTAATGAATATAAAGCCTGCTAAAACATGAATAGGTTCTTATCTGCGTAGATGATGATTTACCGTGCGCTGCGCTTAATTTGTTTCAGTAACACCTTAGATCTGACTAGTTTCTTGAATGGGACAACAGAAAGATGCTGTCTCTTAAATCTTGCTGTGGAACATCATCACATCGTCTTGAATGAATTGTTGGATTGTTTTTGCCAATATTTCTGCCTCGTCGATCACTTTTCTCAATGACCTTCTTCGGTTACGTATTGCTTTACTTTCCATTTTTTGAGACTTTGTGTTTTGAACGAGAGAGGGAGTTTTGTCAAGGTCAACATGTTTGTGTTTTGAACGAGAGAAGGAGTTTTGTCAAGGTCAACATGTTTGTGTTTTGAACGAGAGAGGGAGTTTTGTCAAGGTCAACATGTTTATGTTTTGAACGAGAGAGGGAGTTTCGTCA
>VCRD01000158.1:355684-368525 GCA_006783055.1 Trinorchestia longiramus
ACGAGAGAGGGAGTTTTGTCAAGGTCAACATGTTTGTGTTTTTAACGAGAGAGGGAGTTTTGTCAAGGTCAACATGTTTGTGTTTTGAACGAGAGAGGGAGTTTTGTCAAGGTTTACATGTTTGTGTTTTGAACGAGAGAGGGAGTTTTGTCAAGGTCAACATGTATCGAGGAAGTTACCACGTGTCAGTGAATATCCGTTTCGGTTAATAATGTGTTAGTTACAAGTTATTATCTTGTTCTGAGGATCTCATATACAGTGGTGGGCACTAAATACCTTAAATGCATTTAAATACTGAACACATCGTTCAAATGCATTTTAATACTGAATACATCGTTCAAATGTATTTAAATACTAAAAACATGAAGTACATACAGTTCAATGCTTTAGTGAATACTTTTCTTTTAAAACTAAATTTTCCTATTGAAGAATCAAGATGCTCATAGATTGACTGCACTTAATATACCTTAAGATATAATTTATTCAGAGTAATGAAAAAAAAGAGTGAAAAAAAGAGAAAGAGTGAAAGAAGTATAGAGAGTATCATTTTAAGCTCAATTACTATTTTTTTTAATTTTAAAAACCAACACCAATACAGTTTCGTAACATTTTGCCTATACTGTCCTGCATTATGTTTAAAAATGGCCGATGTGTAACGATGAGCGAAATAATTTTATCATGTACAGTATATCTATGCAGACATAATTTAGATACCTACATTCCTTTGAGATGCATTAGATAAGAAACACCAGGAAGATATGATCAAGGGAATTTTCTTTCACATATTTTTGAGATTTGTGTTCTTTGGAGGATAGATAGGATTTCTGAGCTGCACAGAAGGAATCATGCTGATGCTGTCTGTCCTCGTCAGCCTGCCTTGGGAATTTAGATTTCCTCGACGGGAATTCGATCGAGCCACTCACCTCAGCGTAACCAATGTTGGCTGTATGAGTCTGTTGCAGGTGTACTGTTTAGATGTGAATGGATCTCAGTCATCCATTTCCTTCTTCTGTGTGTCTCTATATATGAGTGTAATATGAGTGCAAATATTCGTTGTACTGTTCATGGTGGCTAAGAGCGCTTGACCGCATAGCATGCACTCACATTTGAATTTAACGCCAGATTGTTCTGTTATTTGAAAATATTTTCCATCAAAAATACGATGCACTGGTGTCCTTTCTCTATTCTCGGTATTGAAGAGGGTGAGGAACATAAACTAAAACTTTTAGAGGTCATCTTAACAAAAGCTTACGTGTACGACGAGCAACAAAAAGTATCAGAGCAGATGTAACAACTTCTCACAAGAACTCATCCTCAACTGGTTGGCAGGATGTGGGCGTGACCAAAGAGCCATTGCTTTACAACGACGTTCAAACGCGTTTCAAATGTGTTTCAAGTGTCGTACTAGGACGTTCAAACTCGTTTCAAGCGTTGTACTTAGACAAAAATTATTTCATATATTTTAACACATTGTATTTACATATATACACAATGTTTTATTTGAATACACTTTTTAAATGTATTAAAAAATGTATTTTCGTATTTAACTACTGCCCAACACTGCTCATATAAATCCATTTTATTCACTAACTCCCTGATCGTGTAATTTTTTTGTTTCGTAGACATTGCAAAAAGTTCAGCATATTATTATAGTATTTTGTCCTCTATTGTATCACAAATAATGAATGTATCGTCCTCAAAATTACTTTTAGAATTGATCATAATTTTTTGACATCACTCTGGAGTAAATGATGCAAATTAATGTTTGTCGGTTATGATTTGAAAGACGATAAACAATGGCGTGAGGAGAGATTTTGATTATTAAGAGTTCTTTTGAGATTAATACTCCAGGCCTGCATACCAGGTATTCGAGACATGGTGATCTTTGAAGCCTGAACTCAATTACACATTCTTGTGCTGCATTCCCATGGAAGTTTTGCTCGAGTTTGTGATGCTTGTATCGTGGATATTGAAGAATGGGGGCAGTTAGCCGACAAAACGGAAACGCTGTTTTGCATGCCTAGGACGTAAAGAACAGCATCTGTTCACAACATGCAACGACCTGTTTAGAGTTTCGACTGCTCAGCAGGCTTTTTTTACGGAGAAGCGTAGAGATATACCGAGCGCATAGCATTGTTTTTCTGGGCATGAGTTTCATTCATTTCAACCCGACAAAGATCTTTCCAAAAATTCTCGTAAATGACGACCAATAAATTTTAAAGGTATGCTTAAACTTTTCCCAAAATTTTGAACTGATTTGAAATTGATATTCAATTGAGTTTTACAGATATTAACGTTACTACTTAAACCTTGAAACTTCTTTAAGACAAGAAGGTTGTAAGGATAGTTTGTGCAAAGTGAAGGTGTTTCATGACTGAAAATTATTCTCACAAATTTGAGAGCACGAACGCTTATAATGAAAGAACACTCAGGAATTCAAGAACATCTTGAAGTTTAAACGTTCAAAAGTTCTCACTCGCAAATGAGAAACATTTTACGTTTTAAATAATTTATAAAAAACTTAGCATTGATGCTTCATAATGATGATGCTTGCAAATAAGTTGATGGGTTTGAAGAGGTCACGAAAGCAAGCATCGCACAAGCCTGCAGCAGTGCACGAGCAGATCAACAAAAAGGTCTTTTTAAAATCGCTTCATTGGAGGCGAGTTTACCGACAGTTTTGGGGTACATTTTGCACCACACATCTTATTAAATATAATAGTGTTTACTTTGCCAGAAAAACTTACTTTAAAAAAACACTGAGGCTTGAAAACATCTAGTACAATGCTAAGAAATTAGTTATGACACAGAAAATATCATCTTCAAATGAACTTCGTAATTCTTTTAGTGAGAATCACACATCAAAGTGAGGGATTAGTTTGTTCTCACTAAAATGAATAACTTTGCGTTGTGTGCATAGTTGTTCTTAGGATTTTTTTCTTAGTGAGCTGTAAAAAATTGAGCTTACTTCTACGACCAGTATATGTGCAAAATAATCTAAAAAAACACACTCATTTCCTGGCAATATTTTTTTAGTTTCTCCACGTTGTGTCAACACTGAATTTGAAGAATAATGAATTCATCCACATAACATTACGTAAGTCCAACTACTGTTAATTATAGAGACTTTCAAATCAAATTGTTTTCTATTACCGTAAGCAGGCCGGCATGTAGTCATCAGATAACAAGGGCATCTCTTGTACTAGTCAAGAAAGTAGTCAGCAAGCCGTTATCACGACATTAGGTGATTCAGACACAGACATTTCGGCGAATAGAAATCACTAGGGTTGCGCGAAGGGCTCATTGCAAGTGATTGCAGGTATCGAGCAGCGCGAAAGGAATAGATTGCCTCATTATCGAAGGTCAGTTTGGCGGAGAAAGCTCCCTGATATTGCTCCTATCTGGACCCCTGGGCTGTTTGCTCGCGCAAAGCAAACAGACTCTCGTTCTCGACGCAATTTCCTTGATTTTCAGTGCGAATGTGTTGATTCTATGGTAGATTTTGTCTACGATGATTTTGCTGCGGCAGAAATTAAGTCAAAGTAATTCAAGGTTCTCAAACGATTTTCTTTAAATTTTTTCATTTCACGCAGGGATTGTTTGAAAACTTGTTGGGCCTCAAAATGACTTCCTTGCATTTTGAGTCAATATAACGTCGCAGAAATGTAGCGTTTAGGTTGCAACAGTATAACTTTGTTTTTAAATGAGTGCCACTTAATGATATGATCTTTCTGCATAGTTCCGCCAAAAATGCCAAGGATGTGAAACTCTTTTAAGCTTGATGCTCTTACTTAAGACACAGCTGCATCTCAGAAGTGATGGAACTGAGGTACCTCTCTAGTAAGTAATAGACTATTTTTCCTGATATCTGAAGAAAATGTTAGGATTTATAATTATTATCTCATGTGACCACCATTCAATGTGTTTGGGTTTTGCTGATTTTATACGTACTAAAGATCGACGAAAAGTTGTGGGGGAAGTTGTGAGTGTTAATCTACACTTTTCTCTCATGTGTGTCTTGGCATAAAGGGACTGATTTGATACCTGTTGAATTACTTGCTTTATTATTGTTCAGGGAAAAATTCAGCTTGGTACGAGAGAAGCCATTTTGATTTTCCTTCTTTGTCCATCTGAGGTCCTACGATCGATGCAGAAAGTTCCAAAAGAATTTTACGCTGATTTTGACAAACCAAGAGCCTCCATATCGGATAGTCAAACACTGGATTACTGCTTCCACGGGCTGCAAAGACAGCGGTAAAAACGATCCTCAATCAGAAGAAGCCAGCGTCAGTGCTAACCCAACGGAACATCGCTAATTTCTATTGAAAACCGGTCCAAAATGAAATTAAAGATATGATAACAATGAACAGAATGTTGGAGTTGCTGGGTTTTTAGCCTAGACCAGAGCACTTAATTTTACGCGAAGATCAAGACGCTAGAATGGTTTGTCAACAATAGGAGTCTTAAAATGTGTCCAATTTAGAGAGTATGGGCCGAGTGACATACACTGAGAAAATAATTAAGAAATGATTCCACTCTAGAGCGACAAAATGCCATTCTGATTTACTAACGATGATAAGTGTTTTAGTTACTTTAGTATATTCAACAAACGTCAGAAAAAAGTTTGGCTCCGTTGCTATGAACTCCAACCAACAATGACATGAAGAGGTTTCTGTTCAAACAAATAAATGTTCATTGTTTCTTATTTTATCTAGTTCCTGATGCTTGGGTGTGAAAAAATATCAGAGTAATTCCAATTCTTATACATAAACTGTCTTTACCGTGGGTATTTATACTCCATGACCATGACCATACTCCATGACTATGACCATACTCCATGACCATGACCATACTCCATGACCATGACCATACTGCATGACCATGATCATACTCCATGACTGTGACCATACTCAAAAGAATATTACAAACTGCTGCACGAAAAGAAGCCGTCAATTTTTCTTTCATTGAAATTTCATTCTGTTTTCATCTGGTAGTCAGGGCTTGTCTCTATCAAGCAACATTAATTCACATTAATTACCCTGGAAGATTTCTATTAGTGAGTGCTATTACACGGTGGCCAATGATTGAAATAGTGAGGTGAAATAACAGCTTCATAACACGGTATATTATACATAAGTTATACCATTGATAAAACCTAACACTCATCTTTCAAAACGTATGCACTAAGAACGTGGACTGATATAGCATACTATGTATGTGATTTTCAAAATGATTTTCAAAAGTATATTCAAATAGGCCTAACGTCTATAGTTTTGAATTTTTGTTTGGCTACATAAACTTCGTCGTAGGTATTTTGACTAAAATCTATGTGTGCAATTTGTGAAGTATGTAATTACAAAAATTGACTCGGCTAGCACACATAAGCCTGCACCGTGTAAACTCACCGTCTGAAAAACACTAAAACCCAATAATTCTAAAACCCAATAATCAAATAAATATTTCTGCTCGTATATAAATGGCAATTATATTGTTTTGAAAATAATTGAAAATTTATTCATAAAACATGTCATTAGTAGGAAAATTTAGATTGATATAGGAGACAACATATGTTATCAAAACACTGTGCAATTTGCCACTTATATGGTACAATAATCATAATTTTTCAGTCATTCTCTCTCAGAGGCAGCTGCTAACATTAAGAGAGTGGCACTTTCTGCCATTCTGACACTTTTTTATTTCATAGCACTCAAGTTGATACTCAAATTGCAATGCTTTTCATAGTCCCCAACAAAAATTGTTGCGACTTATAACTTATTAAAAACTGCGGTACACCCAAGTTTTTCCGCGCTAAACTGCACTGAATTTGAGACTATCGGGTGATGTCTGATTCTGAAGAGCTAAATATGATTAGCAAGCGGGTGTGATGAAAATAGTATTTTCGTTTGAAAATAGTTTTTTCAGACAAAATTAAATTGAGTACATTTGTAGAACAAATTGGGGCGTGCTGAAGAATGTCGACCGGTACAAAATAATAACACCAGCAGTTGAGCGGTCGGGGAGGCTGTGTGGCTGAGCAACTGAATAAGGGGCAAATTGTACGATGTGACACAGCATCACAGCTCCCTCGCAGCCCACACACTAAGGCTCGAAGGGAAATGTCGCAAATTAGGATGCCAATTTTATTGACCTTAATAGTGCAGACTGCTACTTTTCACCCATTTTCCGAACCTATGACCATAAAATGTGTACTAAGTTTTTTGTGTTTGACATCTTTCTTACATCTGTCTTCAAGATAGAAGACTTTACTTATTCTATATGGGGAGGTTTGGATCCCTCCGGAGGCAATCATCTCATGATTTTTCTCTTCTTGTTCCTCAATATCATTTCCAAGAATTAATGAAACGTAACGGAAATGACTAAAGAAGAAATCTTCGAAAAAACCATGCATCTGCAGCTAGCCAATTGCAACATTTTTTTGAGTAAACAACATATAATTAAGTAGTAGGATAAGTTTCTATGTCACCATGTGGGGTCATGCCGCATAAAATTCAATCACAAATGAGAAAAAAGTTTCATTGCATTCAAATTATGGGCACTGTGTACCAGATACCTGAATACCTGAATAGTTACATGAAATTTTGTTGTCCGAAATAAAATATGAATTTTAGAAAAAATATATTTATGGTATACGGAATGAGAAGAAAATAACCTTGGTATTCAGAGCAACTTCGGTCGATGGTAAATTGCTAACTGTTCTAAAGTTCAGATGCATTGTATAACAACGTTATGGGGAAGTTTCTTCAAGGTGCAGAGAAGGTTCAGTTTGTTGGAATATCGCTTATATTCTTATGTCATTGATTTCAGTACGAAAGTTTGAGCCTTCGATAATATCTCTGAAAATACTTTAAACATCCTCAGATAATGAATGCGTCTTTGTGATTTGAGAACTGTATATTTTGCTACTTCAAATAAGTTAGTAAATTTACGGGAATGCTCGTCTGAAAACTGGTGGTGATCGCCTAATTCAGTTGTCAAATTCGGAGTACTTTACCCCTACATTATGCTTCTCTCATCTGCTAGGGTGCTCAAAAATAACGCGGTCCATAATATTGATATCACTCGGTTATGAAATTATTGCTTTAAGCGATGATTGTTGTTCGACTAACTGATAAGTATGTGTTATTAACTCCTGCGTAAATTTAAAGAAATAATTATTCAAACAGGGAGCCAGAACTGTGTACAGTTCGCTTCTTGAATACGATGTATTTTAGTGTCTTGTGAACGATAAATCTCCTCCATACGTCGTTACCATACATCACTGTTACGATAAAATGGCTATGCAATCCTCCTTCTATTTACGGCTAATCAGGATTAATGGCATGTCCATATACAACAGCAAACGCCTGGCTGTTCCTTGTCACTGCAGGGCCACTGCTAGGGTGGTGGTGAAAGGATAGACGTGTGGAAGCGACTGAACATTTCTCCTATTTTTGTGAGGAGTTTTACTGGCATGCTGGCGTTGTTGGTACATAGGACACAAATGATAATAGTGAGAATACATATATTTATACATCTGTGAAGAGAAAAATTCATAAAACGACTAATGCATGCAAAATAAATTAAAATATCGACATGCTACACGCACAAATCAATTAGTTAGTTATAGTGTGATGAACTAAAAATTCATAGCCTCTGGTTCACTTTTTTTTTGTAATTAATGCGACACATTTCCATCGATTTTGAAACTAGAAAAATTTATGTGTTAATCCTTTGCACGATGAAAGGCCAAAATATGTGTTTTTATTGCAAGAATCACAATTTTTTGTTTTCGTTGGTAGGTCAACATTTGTTTCCTGCCTTCATTTATAATTAACGTAAGATACCAAAATAAATTCGCTCAGAAACACGGTTGCTTGTTATAATTTAGGTCACTATCGTCCCTAATTGTTTTAAAAGAAGAAATTTGTTGCGTATTTCGAAAGCTTATTTATCATCTCCTATCAGTTCAAGGTATTTGAGGGCCAGTCAACATTAAAATTTCATTGTAAATTCTTCACTTTAGGGACACCATCGGACCAGACTATTCAATTTTTCGTTTATCAGGAACTCTCCTTGGCGAGAAAAACATCCAGACAACGTGGCTGTAAAACATATCGCAAAATCTTCATGTTTTTTACGTACTTAGTCATCTTGACATAATTTCCCTCAAACGAGTTGGTCCGAATGCATGAAATACCAAGCAAATTTCAAAAAAGTATTTATATTTAAGACGAAAACTTGATTTTTCTGTTCCTAAGGTAAACTTAGTGCATCTCGGACAAGCACTGTGCAACTTATGAATTTTATGTAAAAGATTCTTTAGGCCTTCTAGCAAAATTTACTTAAAAAAACTTACATGACAGTAAAAACAAAATTTACTTTCAGGATCCATGACAGTGTAACAACTCACAAACTCGTTTTTAAGACCCGATTCTTGAATAGTTTAACTCTTGTTCTTGCACAAGAGTGCAATCGCTTGGGGGATTGCAGGAGCAAGTCCAGGAATACTGCGTCATTCTTATGCTCTTCAAAACAATTTTACAACACGGGGGCTCATTGTGATAGAATGTCGCCATCGTATTGGAATGTCGTCATCGTACAAAGCTCACCCACCTTCTTTAAGTAATAGAAAAGGCATTTGATGTCTCAGTGTATCGATATAACGATGTTAGACACTGCGAATTGCCTCACGTTCAGCAGCAATTACACAGAGAGATCTCAGAGACATTGCGGCTGAAATCATCTCTAAATCTCGTACGTCTTCAAATATATAACAAATGCATTCCGGATAGAAGATTTTTCTTCACTACCCATGACCTGAATTACTCCCTTTAGAAAAAATGTGAACAACTAAAGTAGGTAAAAGTTATTTTGTGAAGTTGCATCTTCCTTTGAGTGCATCATATCATTTGCCACCCAAGCGGATAACCTCTCCGTAACATGATCTTGAGCATTTGCCTGGGCCACTTCCAGGCATAAATGTATGAAAACAATGTAAAGAAGCTAGAAACAACTGCCTGAACTGAACGTTCAGCCACATTGGGCTTGGCTAAGAAATCAACCTGTACGACGAGAGGGTAGAATATTTTACAGGCCTCTCAACGTGACCTGAATCCTAGAAGCCGGATCTAGGACTTGGCAGCTGACTCAGACTGCCAAGATCCAGGACTTGGCAGCTGAGTACAGACTGCCAAGATCCAGGACTTGGCAGCAGAGTACAGACTGCCAAGATCCAGGACTTGGCAGCAGAGTACAGACTGCCAAGAGAAAGAGTTCGATCTAGGAGACTTTAAAGTCGTCTTTCTTTTATCATCCAGATAAATTCACGTGCAATTCACCTAAATTAGCTCGTGCAAAAATGACAAACTCCAAAATATTAGGTTTTAAAATATTTTAGATATTTTTCAGTTTTCCAGTATAGTTATTGAAATTTCTTATTCGAGAAAGACTCAAAAGTATTATTTTAGATTTATTTTTCCTCATACTTTCAAATTCCTTACCAAAGCTTAATAAAAATTAAACGAATAACAAAGATACATTAAGGCATTTTTAAGTTTTTAATGAATTATACCATTGAAAACCATCATCTGTGTTTGTTTTTGTGTTGTTTTACCTTGTGTTACAATGTAGGATCTGTGCTTCTCAGGAAATTCTTTGAAAAACAGCTGGAGCTGACAGTTTTAAAATTTTAGTAAGTGTATACCCTTTATCTCTCAAAACAATGATTGTTGCAAGTTTTTCGTTTATTTTAACATCTTTCAAACTTTTGTGGTTTCTTAATTGTGAGAATAAATCTCTTCTTGTACGCTATAGGATTCATTAGTTGTTTGGTTTTATATTAAAATGGTTTTACGATGCTTTACTATGGGTTAATTAAATGTGTGTGATGTGAATAAACCATAGCCGTAATTATTGATAACTTTTTTAAATTCATGCAAAAAATGATTAGGCAAATGCGTTTTGAAACATCCCCCTAGAAACTTTATGAGTCAGAATTGTCGACAAAGTGCTCAAATCCAAAGACTTTCATGCATTTGTGATCGAGCTACTAATAAGAAAAGACAAACGTGATGGAACTACGGAACTTCAAGTCGTTCTTTTCCTTAATGCAAACTAACGAAGTCTCGTGAAGAAATTAGTTTCTGCAGACAAGTCGACGACCAGAGCAGTAATTGTTTGTGGTCTATTTACTTTTTTCTGAATCTTGATAAAGCTAATAGCTGAGTGCTAGACAAGTTACAGAGCTTGATAAAGCTAGCTGAGTGGTAAACAAGTTACAGAGCTTCATAAAGCTAGTGGCTGAGTGGTAAACAAGTTACAGAGCTTCATAAAGCTAATGGCTGAGTGGTAAACAAGTTACAGAGCTTGATAAAGCTAGTGGTTGAGTGCTAGACAAGTTACAGAGCTTGATAAAGCTAGTGGCTGAGTGGTAGACAAGTTATAGAGCTTGATGAAGCTAGTGGCTGAGTGCTAGACAAGTTACAGAGCTTGATAAAGCTAGTGGCTGAGTGGTAGACAAGTTATAGAGCTTGATAACGCTAGTGGCTCAGTTCTAGACAAGTTACAGAGTTCGATATGGGTACAAATGATAGAAATTATGTCCTAGTATGAATGTAACTCATCATAATTTATGAAGCCTATAAAGTTACCCATAAAGTTCATATAATGTTAATTCAGTTACCCATCATTATTAAAATTACCGTAATTAATATCACAATGGTTTCTACTAGGGCCTTTACTCTGTTAATATTGTTATTGATTACATTTGTTACCTAATGATTCCACCATAATTTCAAAATAATATAATAATAATAGGAAACTAATATTCGTCCATAATCTCAGAGAGTGAAGAGACTATCCAGCGTAATATGAAATGTCACGCTTCTCAGTGTGGGTAAGATTCTCGAGCTCTTCTCGTGGGCGTGTTCTCGCACTCACACTCATCCTATTAAACGTGCTGATTCTTTCCTGGCTCTTCTGAGATGCTTTTAGAGGATCCAACGATCCTGATTGCGAGAATCTTTTCGTTTTTCATTTAAAAGTTAGTGTCTCATCTCATATACATATATATATATATATATATATATATATATATATATATATATATATATATATATATATATATATATATATATATATATATATTGTATGGTTTTTGTGGAGGGTTGGTTCACCATCTGTGCGATCTTTTCACAAGTGCATGGTTTATAAAGTATTTCGATTTTCTTCACTTGCTGTACTCAAGGTTTGAGGTTGTAATTTTCATTTTCTAAGGCGTTTGCTCCGACTACGTACATTTTATTTCTTGATAGTTTTTATGACAATGAGCTTAATGTAAAGATGTAAGTTACATGACAGGTATTCAGGTGTCACAGTAACTGTTTAGGTATACATGTTTAACAGCTTCCCAGGTAATTGCGTCTTACTTTCCATATCCGAAGTCTTATCGATGAAAATCGAAGTTACTAAGGATCTGAGTTGCAATTAGGAAACTTCAGTTTGAATTTTTCTTGCAAAGACAGCGACTGCTCAATTGGAATACGCCTTCTCCAGCCACTGAATGCACATGACATCAGAGCGCGACCACCAGACTCTTAACAAAACATCACTGCGCTTGAACTTCTAATCAGGATTCAATTAAGCCTAATTATACTTTCAGTATTTGAGAGATTCAAAAGCAGCAGACGATTTAGAACGCAAATAATTTTATAACTTTTATAATTATGTCACCCTGTTCAAATTACTTTCAGAGTTGAGTTAGAACTCTTTCTATGATTACAAATTAGACATCAGAAAAGTATAAATTGAAGAGAAACAAAAGTTGAATATTCTTAAACAAAGCTGTTGAAATATATTTCATTAATTAAAGTTTCTGGTTTGTGTTTGAGTATTTTTTATAGCAGTCGTGATATGATTCGTTTCATGAAAGTTTTACTGCCAGAGAGAAGAGACAATTTAATTACTCCTCATTAGTCATCACTGGAGTAGGAAAGTCTTTACTAATCAGCTCTTAGGATTTAAACATCTGATAAATGAATCTACTTAATAATTTTAATTCTAGAGCGAAAAATTTAAACCTGACTATCATAAACCTTGTTTACTCCAATTAATTTGAATAGCATATAAGTACCTCCAGTTTGCCAATTTACTCCTCAGTGGTCGGATCGAAATGAAGCTGTGACTGTCCATGTGTTGTAGAGTAACAGGCTGATGAACGCTAGCAGGCTTCCGTTACTGTAGCGGGAGAATGTGGAGTATCTGCTTTCTTTTAGACCTTATTTCCCCAATAAGATCTGAAATTTTCAAGAGTTTGACTAGAAAATCTTTTTCCTGTATCATGCTTTTAATTCTCGCTTCCCCTGAATGTGCTGACGTATTGCTGCAATACCGTGCTGACGTATTGTTGCAGTAGTGTGCTGACGTATTGCTGCAGTAGTGTGCTGACGTATTGCTGCAGTAGTGTGCTGACATAGTGATGTATTGCTGCAGTAGCGTGCTGACGTATTTCTGCAGTAGCGTGCTGACGTATTGATGCAGTAGCGTGCTGACGTAGTGATGTAGTGGCAAATTAGAACCATTGTGGTTTACTTTATTTGTAATTAAAATTAAAAACAACTAAAAATAAATGCAACACCAGTCTTGCTCGATAATGTTGGCTCATCGACGCTGCCAATTTTCAGTTGCTTCAATATCTTAGACAAGCATGTTTAGCAAGCTTAGACAAGCATGTTTAGCAAGCTTAGACAAGCATGTTTAGCAAGCTTAGACAAGCATGTTTAGCAAGCTTAGACAAGCATGTTTAGCAAGCTTAGACAAGCATGTTTAGCAAGCTTAGACAAGC